>CM049845.1:38658286-38668286 GCA_027422415.1 Schizothorax lantsangensis
GGGGGTGGGAGTTTTGGCTCTTTTAGGGAGTCGGTTCATTTGACTCGGTTCAACGATAAGAATCGATTCCTGAATTTAGTTCATCTTCTGGCTTTTGTGATTCAGCCGAATTCAATAATCGTACAACCTACGTTTGGTACAAAGGTCATCTAGATTAAACATTGTGTAACTGCTGAAGCTTATTTTTACAATTAGTCAGTCTTTTTGGTATTTGAAGGCCTGACTAATTTGCAATAAAACATGATTTAATTTTTCTTTGTGTAAAAAATCTGATTTTTTTTTTTTTTTTGGTACAATATTTCTAATTTTTTTTTTAAATCTGAATTTTTTTTTGTATTAAAACACAAATTTATTGTGTATAAAAAAAATTTGTCAATCATCTTTCAGTGGGTTATGCTCAAAACTATAGTGAGCCCTACATTAATATAAGGTTACAATTAATAACTCGGTACAAACTTAAATTCAATTTGCTTTTAAATTTTTAAAATCAACATTCAATAAAAAAAAAAACTTAGTTTACATGTAAACTGCACATAATGCAGTTTTCAAATTAACTTATATTTGTTGTTGAAATATAATAATTTACAGTGTCTGTCATAACTTGTTTTATAACAGATGTTGTGTATATGGGTCGTTCTACAGAAGTGGTCCAAAGTCAGAGTTGGAAACGTCTTAAAGTCTTATCCAAAAATAAATTGTGTATACAAATTGTATAATATCCAAAGTACACTTCTAGTAATGGTGCAGTTAATTCTCATTGTATTTTCAGAGTTTTTGAATATTTGTCACTACCGAAACACAGTAATAATAATTTAATTTGAAGGGTTATATTGACCCTTTAAAGATTTAGCTTGCGTCTAGATTGTAAAATATATATTTTTGCTATTTTAGTAAGTTTTCAGAGGTTTATCATTAATTAAATTACTATTTCAAGTGTAATTTATGACATTTTGTTATATTTCGAATCCAATTATTCTTTGTAAAAGGCTAAAAGTTAATCACACTGATTTCAAAGTTAAGGATTCATAAGTTTAATATACATTGAACCAAAAACATCTTAGTTGATGATTCCATGTACTCTATTTTTGACACGACGCCCCATGTTTTGGTAGTGACGGCACATTTTCGCTAGTGACATAACACTTCGGTAGCAACCACATTACAGAATTTTAATGTTCATATTAAAACGTTATACAAAAATTGCATAACTGTATTATTTCCTCCAAATATGAGGATTGTGTTCCCTTTTGTCATTACCTAAACAACGATGACATGTTTTGGTAGTGACAATGTTAGGTGCTTTTTGAACCCCGCTCAAAGATGCTAATCAGCACATGGTTAGCTAGCACCGTTCTGAACAGTGGTATACATGTAAACACTAAATGTTATGGAATAACTATCTTAAATTGCAGAAATATTCTTTTAATTGCAGTTAAAATCAGTCTCAGCCAATGGACTAAAACATACACCATTTCGGTAGTGACATTAAAAATGTGGGATTTTTTTTTTTTTATACATGGCTTCATAATTTTAACAAAAAAAAATAACTTATTGAATTGTTACTTATAACAATGGGGGGGGGGGATGTAGTATAATTTCCCTAAATTGAAATTTAGGGTTTGGGACAGCCACCTCCCAATTAAAAGTACCCAATAAATGATGAATTTATTTTTATATATATGTATATAAGTTTACTAGTATTTTAAATGGTGTTTTTCAACAGATAATAGAAGAATCTTAATAAAATCTAATATTTGAGTACTTAAATGCTGTTTAAATGTGTTTTTTGGTCGTGGGACAGCAGTTTGCACCAATTCTGTAGTATGACCCATATATAAAATATTAGGGATGTAATAGTTTTATCAATATAGTGACCGCAAAACTCTTATCATCGTGGTCACATGACTATATGCTTTATGGGCAAAATTAGTTTTTAAAATATTTAAACCTCTTATTCTAACACCAAAAGGTCTCTAAAGTTGTGTTTTGGTCCATTATGCTTTGAGACTGTCAAACTAAAACCAAAAGCACTATTGCTTGATCCCTATTAATTAATTTAATAACATTGATCATTCACACCGAGTCGGGCGAATGTCATCAAATTGGAGTCGCTGGTGTAGTCGGTCATTGGTTTATATTTCCACTCATTTGATGTTTGTTTGCTGTTGTAGTCTGTGGATGGCCGGACGATCCGTGTGGATGAGGCTGGGAAGGGCGGCGGTGGAGGAGGAGGAGGCCGGTCCGGCGGTGGATCATACAGAGGTGGTGGAGGACGAGGCGGTGGAGGAGGATTCTTCAGAGGAGGCAGAGGTAGAGGAGGTATGAGTGATGCTGCTCTGTCAGTGGATCTCACCTTCAGATACTTATATATTTGGTGTCTAGTTGACAAACTCGCACTGATCTGATGTCTTGCTCTTCAAAGGTGGCGGCGGCGGCTATGGTGGTGGTGGTGACCGCAGTTATGGAAGTGACCGAAGCTACGGTGGCGGCGGCGGATATAAGAGCGGAGGAGGTGGATACTCCTCAGGAGGCGGCGGAGGAGGCGGAGGCTACAACAGAGACAGGTGTGTGACTGCAGATACACCTGTGATCAGCACGATTCAGTGTCTGCTTTTTATAAGACTGCCTTTAGTCTTTAGATGGCAACAAATAGTATAAGCTTTAATGTTGAGGACTTATGCATGCATCAGAACACCCAATAACTGCTTAATTCTTCAAATTAAATTCAAGGAATGTGCTTAAATCTTTTATTTTTGATTTATTTTTGCTTTTTAAAAAGCATGCAATTGTCAGCACTACCAAAAAAATACATGAGACAGGTTTTATTCTCATCTCGTTGGTTTAATGACATTTGTACCTTTTTAAAATTGCCCCCCCCCCCCCCCATTTGTGTTTGTAAACCAGCATTACATAAATCTGTTTAATTTTATTACTTTCATATTTTGTATAATAACTTGTTTGATATTTATTGCACTTGTTATACTTAGATTTTTTTTTAAATGATTATTTTTGCCATGAAAATATGCCGACATGGCGTTAAATGGAAATATACTATAAATATTTTGCATAATTCTCCCAGACAGCAAAACGCCTGAATTCAGTTTTATTATTTATAAATGTTGCATAAATCTACCAGAAAGCAATGCACTACTTCTGCAGCTTTATGTATGTTTTGCTCCTACTGGAGTAATCGTTCATTACTTGATAATCTGATGCACTTCTCCCTTTAATACAAAATAAGCGACCTGCCTAATGAACAATGCATTAACACGCATGTCTTGTGGTTATCATTCACACACGAGGTTAACCTGCGGTTTTCTTGTTGTTTCAGGAGTTCTGGTTACAGCGATCGTGGCAGCTCTTACAGAGACGGTTATGATAGTTATGGTACGTATTAGTTCCTCCGCTGTAAAATCCCCATATAAGCATGTCTGCTGTGCTCGTGTTGACGCAGACAAGTCAAACCGGCTTTTCTAGAACTGTGGGGGTGATTTAGTTGAGTTGTAAATACGTACCTTTTTTTTTTTTTTTGCTTTTTTTTTTGTATGCATAACCTAAAAATGCTTTGAAATGGCCCAGTTTTAATTTGAATTTAACGTTTCCGGCCCTGTAAAGTCACATTGCAGAGAATCTGGTGCATATAGAGTCGTGATTTGCTGAGGCGAAAGGACACTCGAACCCTGATCTGCTCTCCAAGTCCATCTCATGTTTGATTAGTGGGTTAGCAGAGGGATTATCTGTCTTAAACCTGTTGAGATGCTTGAGTGTCTTCATGTGTGATACTTCCTCCTCAGCTGTACAAGAGTAGAACCCAAGACCCGACGCGTCAGCCGCCGAGCGTTTCTAAAGACTCAATGGATCTGTTCTTGGATTTTGTTGTAGCTGTTCTCCCTGTTTCTGTTCTGTTCTTGTATTCCGAGGGAAAGGCCGCTTTGTGTTCACTGGCTATGAATGTCAATGTGCTGACGAGTTCCTCTGCATCATTTGAATCCTTTAACTCATCAGCCCGAGCCTCACTGTTATGCTAGCGCTCCTCTGTGCTTCTATAGGGAGTCTAGAGAGCGTTAGCTCTCCTGTTTATGTTACTGATGCGCAGCCGCTGTCATTAAGAGCACGGCTCCTTCTGTTAGCTGTAAGCCAATGATCTGTCCATGTCCAGAATCCAAAAAGTCAATTCCTTTCAGACTGGTGAGCTGCGCAGTGGACGGCCGGCACTGGCGCTGCGGTTCTTGAGCCTTGCTGAGGTATCTGTCTGTCTATCGCTGCTCCTCGCAACCTGCATTTTAACCATGGACTCTTGACTAATATATATCTATCAATCATTTACTTGAAAGAGAACCAGAAATTGTTAACAGTACACTCCAGAACTGGGAAAGAAATCCTTGTGCTCTTGTTTCCTTTGTATGAAAATTTGACTCACTATTTTGTTTTTATTTTTTATTTTTTGCTTTTCAATTGTGGCTTCATGGAGCCTATTAAACGAAACCATTTGTTCAAACGCTTTGAATTCTGTTGTGCATTTCAAAGATGGGGGAAAACATGAAGAATCACTCAGAATTGTGTCCAGGTCACATTTCAATACAAAATGATCTTATCAGGAAAGTTGCATTGAACTGAAGCATTTACTCAAATATAACTTGGCACATTAATAACTGTAGCTTTTTGCATTATAGTTCTGCAGGTATATAATTTTTAATGTTTAAAAAAAATAATTTTGAGGGGTGTTCATAAAGGGATGGTTCACTGAACTTCAGTTTCGCAGTAGTTCCAAACCTGATTGAAGAGTGTTGGAGACCAATTTGGTTTTTGCGTTGACTTCCATTATATGGACAAATACAATGGAAGTCAATGCAAACCGAAACGTTTGGTCAACAGCGAGTTCATAATTTAATTTTTTTGGGTTCCACCATTTGGAATAAATTTAATTCTTGGGTGAACTGTTCCTTAAATTGTAGCAATAGTATTCTGACGGGTCATAAGTATGTGACCCTGGAGCACAAAACCAGTCATAAGTCGCAATAGCCAACAATACACTGTATAGGTCAAAAAAATTATAAATTTTTCTTATGCCAAAAATCATTAGGATATTAAGCAAAGATCATGTAACGTGAAGATATTTGGTAAACATCCGACCGTAAATATATCCAAACTTAATTCTTGATTAGTAATATGCATTAAGAACTTAATTTGGTCAACTTTAAGGTGATTTTCTCAATATTTAGATTTTCAAATAGTTGTATCTCAGCCAAATATTGTCCGATCATAACAAACCATACATCAATGGATAGCTATTTATTCAGCTTTCAGATGATGCATACATCTCAATTTTGAAAACTGGACCCTTATGACTGGTTTTGTGCTCCAAAGTCGCATATTTTTTAATTTTAAAGGTTTCCTGTTGGCTAGTTTTAAATGTAACACAATGTGTTTTATGAGATCAATCTAAAGAATTGAGAGATTTTTAGCACTGGATGTTATTTCCAGTGAGAAGAATAGATGTTTACAGTCACATTACCTTATATAATTTAATAAAAATGTTCAATTAAGCGCTCAATCATGCAGAATTCTGCATCGAGCTCCAACAGGAACCAAAGAGCTTGTGTTTGGCTTTAAAGACTAATTGGGTTTGTTACTAAAATCTTGCATTTTGTTAATAACCAGAGTTCAAACATTAGTGTTAACTGTTGCACGACTGCTTGTTTTGTCCATGTTCAAAAGGAAGAGAGTTGGTGAAGGGATTAACCTTCACCAGACCTAGTTAGCTGAGTAGAGTGAGTTATTGAGTGTGTTTGACCCAAACAATGCTTGATTGAACCCAAGCGCTCTGGATGAGTTTCCTCAAACACGTCCTTGGAGCTTGAAGCGTTGCATCTACCGAAGTGAATCCTGACTCTGGCTGCTCTGTTCGTTAGCCTGTGTGCGTGAGGTAACCTTCCTTTGCTCTCCTGTTCACTTCTTAATTAAGTTTAAGTGTTTGTTGCTCTGATACTGAGATGCTCCACAGCACAGCGCAGATCTTAAGTCTTCAGATGCGTCTAGATCTGCAGCTGACTCATTTCTTCCCATGCAAATTAAATTTAGGCTCTGATTAACCTTGTCTCACCAACACATTTGCACCAATGTAGTTCAATTTGAGAGGCCAAATTAGTAGTGCTTTTGACCAAAGACACTAGTTAGTTCTGTATTGATGTGTCTGTGATTCATGCGTTTGAGTGTTTGATGTTTAACGATCTCTCTCTCTGGTTTTGTTCAGGTTGAGTTCCCATCAGAAACTGGCGTCTGGTGTTTGGAGAAGGCCGAGGCCTGATGAGCGGCGTTTGTTCTTCTGAACGTAAAGCGTGAGGTTGGTGTTTCATTGTAACATCTACAAGATCATTAACCCCTGGTTTCACAGACAAGGCTTAAAAAGGTCCCATATTGTCAAAATTGACTTCTTTTCTGATAAGAAGTGCAAACGCTAGCATTTTTGATGACCGTTTCTGTCCAGTCCGCTCGTTTTATCGCGTTTAACCACAGCTGTCGTGGTTTTGTCTGGTGGTGGCAGCAGGTATGAGATCAAATTTCTAATTTGAGGCTGTATTACGTCGATTCTTGCACCCAACATCACAACAAGATGATATTTAAGCTTATGTAGCCGAATCTGCTCTGGTTTGAATGGGCTGCTTCCTTTGTTTTGCTTCAAGCCCTACATGACCCTAGTTACCTGTGATTGGCTCACTCCAAAAACAACAGGCCAATCAGAAGAGAGGCTCATGAATATTAATTAGACGGGACAAATCGACCTGTTCTTAGCAGAGCTCCTGAGAGAAGAGCTGTAAACATACACTATATTGCCAAAAGTATTGGCACCCCTTCTAATGACCAGGTTTGACTACTTTAGTAATTTCTATGAGTACAAATCTTAATGTTAAAGCATATAATGATATTCTAGGAAATTGTGTGCTTCTAATATTATAGCAACAGTTTGGACTCTTTTCTATTCTAACATGACAATGTCTCTGTGTATAAGACAAGGTTCAAAAAGAAAATGATTGATTGAGTCAGTGTGGAAGAACTTGACTGGTCTGCATAAAACCAAGTCCTAATCCCAGTTTAACACCTCTGGTGTGACTGTAAATGCAGACCTTGAGACAAAAACTCATCACCAAACACCAATGACTTGTACATATGGGTTCAGTCATTTTAGACACTTACAAAACTGTTGCTACAGAGATGAAATACAATTATTAAATACATGAATTATGTTCCCATCGTTGTTGACACAGATTTGGAAGTGCATCTGTTCTAAAGAAGGGGGTGCCAATACTTTTGGCAATAGTGTATATTGAGATGGTTTTTGGTACTTATACCGCGAATATATATTCTTAAGGACATCAAAACCTCAAATTAAAATCCAGAACGGTACAATATGGGACGTTTAAACCTAAAATCGAAGTCTGAGGTGTTTCCTTAAAATATAACAGTGCCTTTTGTTTTGTCTCAAGAAGCTATGGCTTAGTCTAAGCCCTGTCTGTGAAACCAGGTCTATGTTGATGTTATTGATGCTATTGATGTTCAATCAAAGGCTTGAGCTGTGTTTTAAGATCTGATCTGGTTTCTTTCTGGTTTCAAGTGTAGATGATGGAACGACGGCTGAAGATGAAACCGAGGACCTGCTGTGATCGATGAAGGTTCATGAACATCAGATGGTCATTTTAGAGTTAATAGATGCTTTTATCCAAACAAATGAGGACGACAGAAGCAATCAAAGCTGGTTTATTCATGCCATTAACTCGTGAGCTGATGAAAACCATGTAAAACCTTTGGTTTCCAGCTCGAAGATGAAATTGATTGTAAATCTCATGATGTTTTCTTTTAATTAGCGCAGGTTGTGTTCACTTTGATCACAGGCCTCAGTAACCTTCCTTTAGTTAACATCACTTAATGCTTTAACAATGAGCTTTGATCAAAATCCACCCGTTCATTCAGGTTTATTAAATCTTAACAGATGCAAGTAAACTAATTATTGTAATGTATAGTAAAGGTTTCACTGAGCCGAGCACATGCTTTGTTTGTAAATGCAAAAAAAGCATTTTTTTGTATATGATTTTGATTATTAAAATGTGATCGATCACACTGGTGTGCTTTAATGTTGTGAAATGCTTTATTTTGTTCAAAATGGCACAAAGTCACACACCAGTCAAATATGACCGGCCTATAAACAATAGCTTATTAATTTCTCGTTATGCTGTTTTAAAACCAAATATTGGGAGTTTTGTATTTATTTTTTGAAACTAATTCAATATTTTAGTTTAGGAAAAAGCCATTTTTGGGCAAATGTTTAAAGCATTAGTTTATTTCCAAAATATGAATTCTGTCATTTATTCATCCTCCACTTGTTCAGAGCTTCTTATGTTAAACACAAATGAAGATATTTAGTAAAATGTTGGTGTTTGAGCAGCACTGACGAACACCGTCGGATCAATGACTGACTTTAGCTGGAAAACTGATCATTATTGACTATTTTCCTGATTAATACTGTAACGCTGCTTGGACACGATCTGTGTTGCAATACAGTTTCAGTTTTTATAACCATTTCTTACTGGAAGTTTTTTAGGATTGCTGATGAACTAGTTTGGTTTTTATTTATCTATTTTAATTTTAAAGTTGGAGTAATGTTTGTCATTTTATTAGTTTTTTTTGTTATTGTCTATAGGTTTTTTAAGTTTTAGTTTTTATTTAATTGGAGTTATTTTAGTACTTCAACAAATTAAATGGAAATTAAATAATATATTGAATTTATGTGTGTCTGTCTCTGTCGGTGTGTGTGTGTCTCGCTCTCTGTGTGTGGTGTGTGTATGTGTGTGTGTGTGTCTGTCTCTGTCGGTCTGTGTGAGAGTGTGTGTGTGTCTCTGTCGGTCTGTGTGTGTGTGTGAGAGAGAGTGTGTGTGTCTGTCTCTGTCGGGGTGTGTGTGTGTGTATGTGTCTGTCTCTGGGTCGCTGTGTGTGTGTGTATGTGTCGGTGTGTGTGTCTCGCTGTGTGTGTGTATGTGTCTGTCTCTGGGTCGCTGTGTGTGTGTATGTGTCGGTGTGTGTGTCACGCTGTGTGTGTGTATGTGTCTGTCTCTGGGTCGCTGTGAGTGTGTGTGAGAGAGAGAGTGCGTGTGTGAGAGAGAGTGTGTCTGTATGAACAACCACACACACACGCATATATAGTTGTTTTTAGTGTTATGTTAGAATCATTATTATACTCATACTTTTTCTTTAATATTTTGAATTGTTTTTATAATATTTTAAATGTCAAGTTTTGAAATTCTGTATGCATTTGTCATTTTTATTTAATTTCTTATTTATATATTTTTATATATGTGTGTATTTATAAAGTTTTAGCTTTTAGTTTTGGATCTGTTTTACTACAATTGATTGCTTCTGTGCTCATTTGGATAAAAGCGGACTATATATAAATATATAAAGCGGTATATAAATGAAGGAGACTTGACAAGTAAAGAAGAAATACTGTGGAAGTCGACGGTGCTCATAAACTGTTCAGATACCAACGTTTGTCAAAATATCTTCATTTGTGAGTCAGATCTGGAGCAAGTGAGTAAATGATGTGTTTTTATTCTGGATCTAATCCTTGATATCAAGCGTTCACGTGACTCCTGTCTTCTGTTAAACTGAGACACGGATGAACATCGGATCACAGCTGGACCACGCCGTCCGTCCCGGGGAACTTGGGCAGGTTCAGCTCGTACTTCCTCTGGAGGTCAAAGGGCAGGAAGCGTCCGGCCAGGAAGTGCGGTCCGGAGAAGCTCAGGGCGCATCGCTTCGGCGTCATCAGAGAAACCAGAAGCGCAGGACTGATCCGGTCTGAGCTGGACTCGTCTGCGTCCCAGCCTGCATCACACACACACACACACACACATTAACACCGGACTGCATCACACACACACACATTAACACCGGACTGCATCACACACACACACACATTAACACCAGACTGCATCACACACACATTAAC
>CM049845.1:38683286-38693286 GCA_027422415.1 Schizothorax lantsangensis
CTGAGACTCATCTGAGACCATTCTGAGACGCATCTGAGAGACTGAGACGCATCTGAGACTCATCTGAGACTGAGACGCATCTGAGACGCATCTGAGACACATCTGAGACACATCTGACTCTGAGACGCATCTGAGACGCATCTGAGACGCATCTGAGATCTGAGACATCTGAGACGCATCTGAGACTCATCTGAGACGCATCTGAGACACATCTGAGACTCATCTGAGACGCATCTGAGACGCATCTGAGACCATTCAGACGCATCTGATACTGAGACATCTGAGACGCATCTGATACACATCTGAGATGCATCTGAGACGCATCTGATACACATCTGAGACCATTCAGAGACACATCTGAGACGCATCTGAGACGCATCTGAGACTGAGACGCATCTGAGACGCATCTGAGACGCATCTGATATCTGAGACGCATCTGAGACGCATCTGATACACATCTGATCTGAGACCATTCAGAGACGCATCTGAGACGCATCTGAGACACATCTGAGACGCATCTGAGACGCATCTGAGACGCATCTGATACACATCTGAGACGCATCTGATACACATCTGAGACGCATCTGAGACCATTCAGAGAGCATCTGAGACGCATCTGAGACGCATCTGAGACGCATCTGAGACGCATCTGATACACATCTGAGACGCATCTGAGACGCATCTGATACACATTTGAGAGACGACACATCTGATACACATCTGAGACGCATCTGAGACAGAGACGCATTCTGAGACGCATCTGAGACACACTGAGACGCATCTGAGACGCATCTGAGACGATCTGATACTGAGACATCTGATACACATCTGAGATGCATCTGAGACCATTCAGAGACGCATCTGAGACACATCTGAGATCTGACACATCTGAGACGCATCTGAGACACATCTGAGAGACGCATCTGCATCTGAATACACATCTGAGACGCATCTGAGACACATCTGAGACCATCTTCACATCTGAGACGCATCTGATACACATCTGAGACGCATCTGAGACCATTGAGACGCATCTGAGACGCATCTGAGATACACATCTGAGATGCATCTGAGACTGAGACTCATCTGAGACGCATCTGACTCATCTGAGACACATCTGACGCATCTGAGACGCATCTGAGACTCATCTGAGACGCATCTGAGACCATCTGAGACTCATCTGATACTCATCTGAGACCATCTGAGACTCATCTGATACTCATCTGAGACACATCTGAGACGCATCTGAGACGCATCTGAGACTCATCTGAGACACATCTGACTCATCTGAGACGCATCTGAGACACATCTGAGACTCATCTGATACACATCTGAGACCATTCAGAGACGAATCTGAGACGCATCTGAGACGCATCTGATACGCATCTGAGACACATCTGATACACATCTGAGACGCATCTGAGACACATCTGAGACGTATCTGATACGCATCTGAGACACATCTGAGACGCATCTGAGACGCATCTGAGACACATCTGAGACGCATCTGAGACACATCTGAGACACATCTGAGAGGCATCTGAGACACATCTGAGACCATTCAGACGCATCTGATACACATCTGAGACGCATCTGAGACGCATCTGATACACATCTGAGACGCATCTGAGACCATTCAGACGCATCTGATACACATCTGAGACGCATCTGATACACATCTGAGACGCATCTGAGACCATTCAGACGCATCTGATACACATCTGAGACGCATCTGATACACATCTGAGACGCATCTGAGATGCATCTGAGACCATTCAGACGCATCTGATACACATCTGAGACGCATCTGAGACGCATCTGATACACATCTGAGACCATTCAGAGACGCATCTGAGACGCATCTGATACACATCTGAGACGCCTCTGATACGCATCTGATACACATCTGAGACGCATCTGAGACCATTCAGAGACGCATCTGAGACGCATCTGATACACATCTGAGACGCATCTGAGACGCATCTGATACACATCTGAGATGCATCTGAGACGCATCTGATACACATCTGAGACACATCTGAGACCATTCAGAGACGCATCTGAGACGCATCTGAGACGCATCTGATACACATCTGAGACGCATCTGAGACGCATCTGATACACCTGAGACCATTCAGAGACACATCTGAGACGCATCTGAGACCATTCAGAGACGCATCTGAGACGCATCTGAGACTCATCTGAGACGCATCTGATACACATCTGAGACGCATCTGAGACCATTCAGAGACGCATCTGAGACACATCTGAGACGCATCTGAGACACATCTGAGACGCATCTGAGACACATCTGATACACATCTGAGACGCATCTGAGACCATTCAGAGACGCATCTGAGACGCATCTGATACACATCTGAGACGCATCTGATACACATCTGAGACGCATCTGATACACATCTGAGATGCATCTGAGACGCATCTGAGACACATCTGAGACGCATCTAATACACATCTGAGACGCATCTGAGACCATTCAGAGACGCATCTGAGACACATCTGAGACGCATCTGATACACATCTGAGACGCATCTGAGACACATCTGATACACATCTGAGACGCATCTGATACACATCTGAGATGCATCTGAGACGCATCTGAGACACATCTGAGACGCATCTAATACACATCTGAGACGCATCTGAGACCATTCAGAGACGCATCTGATACACATCTGAGATGCATCTGAGACGCATCTGAGACGCATCTGAGACACATCTGAGACACATCTGATACACATCTGAGACGCATCTGAAACCTAATCTTGGATGAACTGAGGGTGAACACATTTTCATTTTGGGCTGAACTATTGCATTTATAGACACATCACACTTCTAATAAAGTTTAATAACCGTCTTTGATTCTCCACATTAATAACCTCAGCAGAACACAATGAACAGAGCTCATTAAGTTTTAGACGATGTCTGAATCTCACGTGTCTTGGTTTCTCAGAGAAAACATCAGATATGTACAGAAATAGACAAAGAAAACATTTTTAATGAGATTCTGAATAACCGAAACAGTTAGCAGAACTTTAGTAACTCTAGAAAAAACAACCGCAGGACTCACAACCTGTGTATCTGAGCTGAAACCAGCTGATAAAACTAGAAAATAAACCAGTTCTACATCACAGTTTGAGTCACAACACATGAACAGAGCTGAACTCTACACAACACATGAGTAGAGATGAACAGACATGAATAGAACAGAATGAGTGTGTGTGTGAGAGTGAGTGAGTGTGAGTGTGTGCGAGAGTGAGAGTGTGTGTGTGTAAGTGAGAGTGTGTGTGTGTGTGTGTGTGTGTGAGAGAGTGTGTGTGTGTGAGTGTGTGTGTGTGTGTGAGGGAGAGTGTGTGTGTGTGAGAGAGAGTGTGTGTGTGTGTGTGTGTGTGAGAGAGAGAGAGTGTGTGTGTGTGTGTGTGTGTGTAAGTGAGAGTGTGTGTGTGTGTGTGAGAGAGAGTGTGTGTGTGTGTGTGTGTGAGAGAGAGTGTGTGTGTGTGTGTGAGAGAGTGTGTGTGTGTGTGTGAGAGAGAGTGTGTGTGTGTGTGTCTGTGTGTGAGAGAGAGAGTGTGTGTGTGTGTGTGTGTGTGTGTGTGTGAGTGAGTGTGTTACCTCAGATATCTGGGCTCCTGCACACACTCCTGACTCCTGCTGTCCATCTTCACAGATCTGGAAACACAGATGAACTGAGTGTGTTGTGTTTCTGTCTCGATCTGAAGCAGCAGCTGCTGATGGAAGAGTCTGTCCGGCTCACAGCCAATCACAGCGCCGCAGCAGCGGGAGGAGGCCGCTGATTGGCTGACGCGCTCCCTCACACTGAACCGACAGAATCTCACGGCAGCGCTATGTTTGCAGTATTATATCTTTGTGAATTATGATAATACTCTGTGCATCGATGTGGCCTTCATGCAAATGAGAAGATATTATATTAAACATGAAACAAGGAACAGTTCCTCATTCCGTGAATATGCAAATCCTGAACAATGTTCCTGTTGTGAAGCAGAGAAGCAACACATTATAATATTATCAATATTTTGAATTAGTTTTACGTTTACAATTTTTTTTATTTTAAAGCTTTTGATATATTTTTTAATGTTTAATTGGTATTTATTTATGAATGTATGTTTCTATAGATTTTACTACAAGTTGGCAAATATCTGAAATAAGATTTAATAAACTTTAAACAATTTATTCAATTTAAACTTTTATCTTTTTTCAGCTAGTTGCCATGGAAACATTTATCTTTTTCATTGAGTTTAATCTAAACACAATAAAATAAACTTTAACGTGTCTTTCAGTTTGTTTCTTTTATTTTAGTCTTAGTTAACTAGTTATAATAACTCTGATCTGTGTGAGGACAGTATTGTGGTTAGTTAGTTAGTTAGTGGATGATGTTGATAGTTGATGTGATCTGTGTGAGGACAGTATTGTGGTTAGTTAGTTAGTTAGTGGATGATGTTGATAGTTGATGTGATCTGTGTGAGGACAGTATTGTGGTTAGTTAGTTAGTTAGTGGATGATGTTGATAGTTGATGTGATCTGTGTGAGGACAGTATTGTGGTTAGTTAGTTAGTTAGTGGATGATGTTGATAGTTGATGTGATCTGTGTGAGGACAGTATTGTGGTTAGTTAGTTAGTTAGTGGATGATGTTGATAGTTGATGTGATCTGTGTGAGGACAGTATTGTGGTTAGTTAGTTAGTTAGTGGATGATGTTGATAGTTGATGTGATCTGTGTGAGGACAGTATTGTGGTTAGTTAGTTAGTTAGTGGATGATGTTGATAGTTGATGTGATCTGTGTGAGGACAGTATTGTGGTTAGTTAGTTAGTTAGTGGATGATGTTGATAGTTGATGTGATCTGTGTGAGGACAGTATTGTGGTTAGTTAGTTAGTTAGTGGATGATGTTGATAGTTGATGTGATCTGTGTGAGGACAGTATTGTGGTTAGTTAGTTAGTTAGTGGATGATGTTGATAGTTGATGTGATCTGTGTGAGGACAGTATTGTGGTTAGTTAGTGGATGATGTTGATAGTTGATGTGATCTGTGTGAGGACAGTATTGTGGTTAGTTAGTTAGTTAGTATTGTGTTGTTAGTGAGGACAGTATTGTGGTTAGTTAGTTAGTTAGTGGAGGATGTTGATAGTTGATGTGATCTGTGTGAGGACAGTATTGTGGTTAGTTAGTGGATGATGTTGATAGTTGATGTGATCTGTGTGAGGACAGTATTGTGGTTAGTTAGTTAGTGGAGGATGTTGATAGTTGATGTGATCTGTGTGAGGACAGTATTGTGGTTAGTTAGTTAGTTAGTGGATGATGTTGATAGTATTGTGGTTAGTTAGTTAGTTAGTGGATGATGTTGAGGACAGATTGTGGTTAGTTGATGTGATCTGTGTGAGGACAGTATTGTGGTTAGTTAGTTAGTTAGTGGAGGATGTTGATAGTTGATGTGATCTGTGTGAGGACAGTATTGTGGTTAGTTAGTGGATGATGTTGATAGTTGATGTGATCTGTGTGAGGACAGTATTGTGGTTAGTTAGTGGATGATGTTGATAGTTGATGTGATCTGTGTGAGGACAGTATTGTGGTTAGTTAGTTAGTTAGTGGATGATGTTGATAGTTGATGTGATCTGTGTGAGGACAGTATTGTGGTTAGTTAGTGGATGATGTTGATAGTTGATGTGATCTGTGTGAGGACAGTATTGTGGTTAGTTGGAGTGTTGATAGTTGATGTGATCTGTCTGAGGACAGTATTGTGGTTGGTTGGTTAGTTAGTTAGTTAGTTAGTGGATGATGTTGATAGTTGATGTGATCTGTGTGAGGACAGTATTGTGGTTAGTTAGTTAGTTAGTGGATGATGTTGATAGTTGATGTGATCTGTGTGAGGACAGTATTGTGGTTAGTTAGTTAGTGGATGATGTTGATAGTTGATGTGATCTGTGTGAGGACAGTATTGTGGTTAGTTAGTTAGTGGATGATGTTGATAGTATTGTGTGTGAGGACAGTATTGTGGTTAGTTAGTGGATGATGTTGATAGTTGATGTGATCTGTGTGAGGACAGTATTGTGGTTAGTTAGTTAGTTAGTGGATGATGTTGATAGTTGATGTGATCTGTGTGAGGACAGTATTGTGGTTAGTTAGTTAGTTAGTGGATGATGTTGATAGTTGATGTGATCTGTGTGAGGACAGTATTGTGGTTAGTTAGTTAGTGGATGATGTTGATAGTTGATGTGATCTGTGTGAGGACAGTATTGTGGTTAGTTAGTTAGTATGTTGATAGTTGATGTGATCTGTGTGAGGACAGTATTGTGGTTAGTTAGTGGATGATGTTGATAGTTGATGTGATCTGTGTGAGGACAGTATTGTGGTTAGTTAGTTAGTTAGTGGATGATGTTGATAGTTGATGTGATCTGTGTGAGGACAGTATTGTGGTTAGTTAGTTAGTATTGTGGTGAGGACAGTATTGTGGTTAGTTAGTGGATGATGTTGATAGTTGATGTGATCTGTGTGAGGACAGTATTGTGGTTAGTTAGTTAGTGGATGATGTTGATAGTTGATGTGATCTGTGTGAGGACAGTATTGTGGTTAGTTAGTTAGTGGATGATGTTGATAGTTGATGTGATCTGTGTGAGGACAGTATTGTAGTTAGTTAGTTAGTGGATGATGTTGATAGTTGATGTGATCTGTGTGAGGACAGTATTGTGTTAGTTAGTTAGTGGATGATGTTGATAGTTGATGTGATCTGTGTGAGGACAGTATTGTGTTAGTTAGTTAGTTAGTGGATGATGTTGATAGTTGATGTGATCTGTGTGAGGACAGTATTGTGGTTAGTTAGTTAGTGGATGATGTTGATAGTTGATGTGATCTGTGTGAGGACAGTATTGTGGTTAGTTAGTTAGTTAGTGGATGATGTTGATAGTTGATGTGATCTGTGTGAGGACAGTATTGTGGTTAGTTAGTGGATGATGTTGATAGTTGATGTGATCTGTGTGAGGACAGTATTGTGGTTAGTTAGTTAGTTAGTGGATGATGTTGATAGTTGATGTGATCTGTGTGAGGACAGTATTGTGGTTAGTTAGTTAGTGGATGATGTTGATAGTTGATGTGATCTGTGTGAGGACTGTTGATAGTTGATGTGATCTGTGTGAGGACAGTAGTTAGTTAGTGGATGATGTTGATAGTTGATGTGATCTGTGTGAGGACAGTATTGTGGTTAGTTAGTTAGTGGATGATGTTGATAGTTGATGTGATCTGTGTGAGGACAGTATTGTGGTTAGTTAGTTAGTTAGTGGATGATGTTGATAGTTGATGTGATCTGTGTGAGGACAGTATTGTGTTAGTTAGTTAGTGGATGATGTTGATAGTTGATGTGATCTGTGTGAGGACAGTATTGTGGTTAGTTAGTTAGTTAGTGGATGATGTTGATAGTTGATGTGATCTGTGTGAGGACAGTTAGTTAGTGGATGATGTTGATAGTTGATGTGATCTGTGTGAGGACAGTAGTTAGTTAGTTAGGAGGATGTTGATAGTTGATGTGATCTGTGTGAGGACAGTATTGTGTTAGTTAGTTAGTGGATGATGTTGATAGTTGATGTGATCTGTGTGAGGACAGTATTGTGGTTAGTTAGTTAGTTAGTGGATGATGTTGATAGTTGATGTGATCTGTGTGAGGACAGTATTGTGGTTGGTTAGTTAGTTAGTGGATGATGTTGATAGTTGATGTGATCTGTGTGAGGACAGTATTGTGGTTAGTTAGTTAGTGGAGGATGTTGATAGTTGATGTGATCTGTGTGAGGACAGTATTGTGGTTAGTTAGTTAGTGGATGATGTTGATAGTTGATGTGATCTGTGTGAGGACAGTATTGTGGTTAGTTAGTTAGTTAGTGGATGATGTTGATAGTTGATGTGATCTGTGTGAGGACAGTATTGTGGTTAGTTAGTTAGTGGAGGATGTTGATAGTTGATGTGATCTCTGTGAGGACAGTATTGTGGTTAGTTAGTGGATGATGTTGATAGTTGATGTGATCTGTGTGAGGACAGTATTGTGGTTAGTTAGTTAGTTAGTGGATGATGTTGATAGTTGATGTGATCTGTGGGAGGACAGTATTGTGGTTAGTTAGTGGATGATGTTGATAGTTGATGTGATCTGTGTGAGGACAGTATTGTGGTTAGTTAGTTAGTTAGTGGATGATGTTGATAGTTGATGTGATCTGTGTGAGGATAGTATTGTGGTTAGTTAGTTAGTTAGTGGAGGATGTTGATAGTTGATGTGATCTCTGTGAGGACAGTATTGTGGTTAGTTAGTTAGTGGAGGATGTTGATAGTTGATGTGATCTGTGTGAGGACAGTAGTGTGGTTAGTTAGTTAGTTAGTGGATGATGTTGATAGTTGATGTGATCTGTGTGAGGACAGTATTGTGGTTAGTTAGTTAGTGGATGATGTTGATAGTTGATGTGATCTGTGTGAGGACAGTATTGTGGTTAGTTAGTTAGTTAGTGGAGGATGTTGATAGTCGATGTGATTCTGTGTGAAACTGAGCATGGTAAAAAATGGTAATTTATGATCTCAAATACTGTTAATTCTCATAATCCTAATCACCCATAATACATCTGCTTCATAAAGTCATAATGTTTGAATGCATGATGATTATAACAGTAAATAAATTAATAATCAAACACTATACACTCACGGTGCGACGCATTAAACATCTGCCCTCATAATTCCCCAAAATCTGTTGATTTACAGTAAAAACAGACGGCCAAATGTGAAATAAATTCACACAATCCAGTTCTGGTCGTATAGAGTTCACACAGAACAGCGATTGAGAATAAAAGCATCAACCAGGACAGACACGAGAGCCATTGAGAGGAAGAGAAAACATATTTAATATGGAAACATTTACAATGTGAAGAGAGCAACACGTCACTGATGCAGAAGGGGATTCTGGGATAGCTGGAGTCACACGTACCTAGGGTTGAGAATAGAAAATCAATTACAATTCCAGAATCACATACATGTAAAATAAAATTTCAATTCCACTTATCAATTCCTGTGTGCATCTTTTATTTTTAGCTTGACGAAAAGGTATTTGAATTATTTGTTCAAAAGATTCATTCAAAAACACTGATTCATTCAGTAATGAACAAACAAGTGACTCATTGAATCATTCGTTCAAGAGATTGATTCAAAACACCGATTCATTCAGTAATGAACAAACAAGTGACTCATTGAATCATTCGTTCAAGAGATTCATTCAAAAACACCGATTTATTCAGTAATGAACAAACAAGTGACTTATTGAATCATTCGTTCAAGAGATTCATTCAAAAACACCGATTCATTCAGTAGTGAACAAACAAGTGACTCATTAAATCATTCGTTCAAGAGATTGATTCAAAACACCGATTCATTCAGTAATGAACAAACAAGTGACTCATTGAATCATTAGTTCGAGAGATTCATTCAAAAACACCGATTCATTCAGTAATGAACAAACAAGTGACTCATTGAATCATTCGTTCAAGAGATTGATTCAAAACACCGATTCATTCAGTAATGAACAAACAAGTGACTCATTGAATCATTCGTTCAAGAGATTGATTCAAAACACCGATTCATTCAGTAATGAACAAACAAGTGACTCATTGAATCATTCGTTCAAGAGATTCATTCAAAAACACCGATTTATTCAGTAATGAACAAACAAGTGACTTATTGAATCATTCGTTCAAGAGATTCATTCAAAAACACCGATTCATTCAGTAGTGAACAAACAAGTGACTCATTAAATCATTCGTTCAAGAGATTGATTCAAAACACCGATTCATTCAGTAATGAACAAACAAGTGACTCATTGAATCATTAGTTCGAGAGATTCATTCGAAAACACCGATTCATTCAGTAATGAACAAACAAGTGACTCATTGAATCATTCGTTCAAGAGATTGATTCAAAACACAGATTCATTCAGTAATGAACAAA
>CM049845.1:38700786-38710786 GCA_027422415.1 Schizothorax lantsangensis
GTGAAGGAAGAGGTCCAGTCAGAATAAAAGGGTTAAAACGTTTTATTACAGGAACAAATAAATCTAACAAACTGTAACTTTGTACATGTTGCAGGAAGCAAATGCAACAGGAAACGCATCATTGCTGCATCTGTCCGTAACCATGGAAACACGACGCTGTGACATCATCAGCATCATCAGCATCATCATCATCATCGCAAAACAAAACAAACACATCAGTAACCTCAACTGTTGAATGAGTGGAAACATGAACATGATCAGTTTTAAACAGTGATGAGCAGTTTAACCAATCAGAGCCTTCATCATCATCATCATCATCATAAACACTGATGCTCTGCACCAATAATCAGCAGCTCATAACAATCTGAGCATACTTATGATCTTCTAAACCAATTATGAGTGGGATTACTTCAGAAAAGCTTTTAATACATGTCGAGAATCACCTGGAAATACAAACAATATAATATACAGTGACTGCAAAATAATATTGACAAACGTATAAGACTTCAACAGACTCGACACTCAGACATAGTTCAAAGAAAACGAATTAATTTAGAGTGACTCTGAATCTATGAGCTTCGTCAAACACACACACACTCACTCACACACACTCACGCGCACACACTCACACGCACTCACGCACGCACACTCACGCACGCGCACACACTCACGCGCACACACTCACACGCACTCACGCACGCACACTCACGCACGCGCACACACTCACGCGCACACACACACACACTCACGCACACACACGCACACACTCACGCGCGCACACTCACGCACGCACACTCACGCACACACACGCACACACACGCACACACACACGCACGCACGCACGCACACACTCACGCACACACTCACGCACGCACGCTCACGCACGCACGCACACTCACGCACGCACACACACGCACGCACACACGCACACACGCACGCACGCACGCTCACGCACGCACGCACGCTCACGCACGCACGCTCACGCACACACACTCACGCACACACGCGCACACGCTCACGCACGCACGCTCACGCACGCACGCACGCACACACACGCACGCACACACTCACACACTCACGCACGCACGCTCACGCACGCACACTCACGCACGCACACACACGCACACACACACGCACACACTCACGCACACTCACGCACGCACGCTCACGCACGCACGCTCACGCACGCACACTCACGCACACTCACGCACGCACGCACGCTCACGCTCACGCACACACGCTCACACACACACGCACGCTAACGCACGCACACTCACTCACACACACACACACACACACACTCACGCAAGCACGCACGCACGCACGCCAGCACAAACACACGCACACTCACGCACGCACGCTCACGCACACACACACACTCACGCAAGCACGCACGCCAGCACAAACACACGCACACTCACGCACGCACGCTCACGCACACACGCTCACACACTCACGCACGCACACACACGCACGCACACGCACGCATGCACACACACACACGCACACACACATAACTTATATAATGAAATAAAACTAAGCCGTAACAGAAGCACACAAAGCGTCTCTGGTGTTTTTGGTAGGAGGTGAAGTGACGAGACTCGAAGCCCTTGAGTGAAGAAACCTGCAGAAACCGGATGAATCCAGAACCTGGTTCTACTTCCAGGAGTTTGTGGTCTGTGAGACGGAGCGTGACGGGATCATGTCCAGCAGATACTCTCTGTGACGCTCCACCACCGACGGCTTCTGGACCGACAGACTGGGGTTCACATAGGCCATGGTCACGCCTGAGAGAGAGAGAGAGAGAGAGAGAGAGAGAGGGAGAGAGGGAGAGAGAGAGAGACACACACAGAGACACAGAGAGAGAGAGAGCGACAGAGAGAGGGAGAGAGAGAGAGAGAGAGAGAGGGAGAGACAGAGAGAGAGAGAGAGAGAGAGAGGGAGAGGGAGAGAGACACACACAGAGACACAGAGAGAGAGAGAGCGACAGAGAGAGGGAGAGAGAGAGAGAGAGAGAGAGGGAGAGACAGAGAGAGAGAGAGAGAGAGAGAGGGAGAGAGAGCGAGACACAGAGAGAGAGAGACACAGAGAGACACACACACACACACACACACACACACACACCTGTTAAAGTGAGCGTTCAGTCGTGGTTTACTACAGTACAGAAGTGAGCTGCATGGGGATAACTGAAGTCACATGATGCAGCTCAGAGGTGTGAAGTATTGGAGTAAATGTAACTAATTGAGTATCTTTTCAGATACTTTGTAGTTTTACGGAGTACCAAAGACATCATCAGCGTTTACTCTCTTCTTCACTACACTGTTGAACGAGTATCGGTCCTCTTTACTCCACTACACTTGTAATGAGTTCCCCTTCATAGGTCACTTCAATGCTGCGGTGACGTCACCGTATGGGAACACCCTTTGGGGTGTGATGAATGTCTGAAGCCCTGTACCATCCCACCAATCCTATTGGCCAAATAGCGCTTGGCACCCCCGCCGTGTTGCTTCTGCGGTTGCCGAGGCGATGGCTTGGGGCGACCCGGACCGTGAGGACAGTGATGCGCTGGAGTTTTCTCTATTTCGCTCGCTCTCCCCCAATCGAGTGCAAGAGCTCAGCGAAAACTTCGTGGAGGCCGTTGTTTTCGCCGACGAGGATCTACGGCCCGCCCCGGAGGCCTACGGTGCAATCTCCTTCGTCTGCGGGCTGTATGACGCCCCGTAAACCGCTCCCTTCTTCCCGGACCTTCGAGATCCTGGAAGCAGCCGTTTTCAGCGCGCATCACAAACGCCGTGGCCGCAGATTTCGCCACCATTACTGACATGGCGGGCCGTGGTTATGCAACGATGCCGCCGGTGGAAGAGTTCACGGTGTGTGTGTGTGTGTGCACTTTAGATGGGTTAAATGCAGAGCATAAGTTCCGAGTATGGGTCACCATACTTGGTCGTATGTCACGTCACGTGCTCTCGAGACAGAGCCTGGAGGAAGGGGAATGGAGGCTGCACCCTCAAACAGTGAGCTGCATATGGCGAGTGTTTGGAGAAGCGGAAGTGGACTTATTCGCGTCGAGCACGACTACGCATTGCCCGCTATGGTTCTCCCTATCCCCCCCATCGCCCCTGGGACTGGACGCTCTAGCCCACGAATGGGCTAGAACCAGTTTGTATGCCTTTACTCCGATCTGGCTAATTCCAGCGGTGCTATCCAGAATACGATCGGACCGAGTGGAGCGACTGCTGCTGGTAGCTCCGTGGTGGCCCACTCAGCCGTGGTTTGCAGAACTGATTAGTCTGTTAGCGGGCTCTCCGTGGGAGATTCCCCTCAGACAGGACATGCTGTCGCAAGCACTGGGAATGATCTGGCACCCACGGCCAGATATATGGAAACTGTGGGTGTGGCCTCTGAGTGGAGTGAGCTAATATGTCCCGGTCTTTCAGCAGAGGCTACCGAGACTATAATTAATTCTAGAACGGTTTCTACGAGACGTTTATATGCCTTCAAATGGAAACGGTTTACTACCTGGTGTAGACGTCGTGATATGAATCCAGCCCCGTCGCTTCAGTACTGGAGTTTCTTCAAAGCCGTTTTTCAGAGGGAGTAACGCCAGCCACTCTTAAAGTATACGTGACAGCCATATCCGCTAACCACGCGTACATAGACGGCGTTTCAGTGGGCCGTCATCCCCTGGTCTCTCGATTTATGCAGGGTTCACGACGGCTGCGGCCTTTCCACCCTGCGCAAGTTCCATCATGGGATCTGTCCATTGTATTACAAGGCTATCAGGACATCCGTTTGAGCCCTTGGAAACTGTGACTGAAAAAAATCCTGACTCTAAAGACAGTCCTATTGTTAGCTTTATCCTCCCTCAAGAGAGTTGGGGATTTACAAGCTCTTTCTATATCACCTTCGTGCATGGACTTCGCACCAGGATTGGTGAAGGTTTTGCTGCGACCAAGGCCTGATTATGTTCCTAAAGTCACTTCGAATCCTTTTCGCTTCCAGCAGGTGGTCTTGGAAGCTCTCTCCCCCACGGAGGCGGGGCCAGAAGATCTAAGCCTTTGTCCTGTGAGGGCGCTGAAGATCTATGTTGATCGTACAGCCCAATGGCGTGAGTCCGACCAGCTGTTCGTCTGTTTTGGGAGTAAAAATACAGGTCGTGCTGTTACAAAGCAATGCATGTCCCATTGGCTGGTTGAGGCTATATCCTTAGCCTATGAGGCGCGCGGGCTCGCTTCGCCTTTAGGAATCCGAGCTCATTCCACGAGGGCGGTGGCTTCATCGCAAGCCTTCCTTAGTGGATCTTCTATGGATGATATATGCGGCAGGATGGTCCTCACCGAGCACTTTCGTCAAATTCTACAGCCTGGATGTGAGGACGGCCCCTGGCTCCCGGGTTCTTTCCGCTTGAGCAGATGCTTTCCTCGGATCCCAGCTATCTCAGGTACGTCAGGCGTGATGGTATAGTGTTCCCATATGGTGACGTCACCGCAGCATTGAAGTGACCTATGAAGGGGAACATCTCGGTTACGTATGTAACCACGGTTCCCTGAATAGGGAACGAGATGCTGCGGTTCAGGCCGTTCCGTACCTTTGATAGCGTTTCCTTAGTCCATGAAATCTGAGTGAAATAGCACGCAGGTATACTATGCTTACTCATGCGTAAGGCGGTGCCAAGCGCTATTTGGCCAATAGGATTGGTGGGATGGTACAGGGCTTCAGACATTCGTCACACCAAAGGGTGTTCCCATACGGTGACGTCACCGCAGCAACTCGTTCCCTATTCAGGAGTTGCAGTTACACATTACATTTAGCACCTAGCTTTTCTGCAGCGGTTTATTTCTGCTACAAAAGTCGTGCTATCGCCAGCTACAGGCCACTGGAAGAACTGCATCTTGCGTGTTTTGCCCTCGCTCACTAACTAGTCCACTAACTAGTCACCGAGACTGCTTTAGGTGAATGTGAGCTCCTCAGCAAGTAGTGTTTTATATATGAGACGACTGCAGCACATCCAGTGCAAGAAGACTTTGACTTTTTACTTCTACTCAACATTATTTTATCTCTCTGTTATACTGAAGAGATCTTTTGAAGGATATTGACGTGATTGCTCTCTTCACAAATCAGCTCTTTCTTGATTTTGTTACATGTTGTCTTGGACTTTTATGTCACTTCCTGTCTCCCGTGGTGTTTGTAGTCAGTTTGTAGTCCGTTTGTTCATTGGTTCCCCTTGATTCGTCTCCCCAGGTGTGTGTTGTTAAGCTTGTGTGTGTATATAGCTCTAGTGTTTCTTGTCTGTTTGCTCATCATTCTCTTCTTTGTTCACTTTGGTTTTTAGTTTATCTAGTTTTTCCATGAAATACCTGCAATATCTGCCTGACAGAGCTACCATCATTAACTAAATCTATTACAACATTATTGTTAACTAAAAGATGATTTTTTTTTTTTAAATAAATAGTAGATCAATAACTTGAACTTATTTTAGTCTTCGTTTTCATTTGCTTCAAGTTGAAGCACTAATATGACTAAAAATAAATAAAATTAATAAAAACTAATACTGAATTAAAAATAGAAATAAATTAAATTAAATCTAAATAATTAAAGAAACCCCTAAATCTGATGAAAATGACGAAATAACCTTCTAAATAAATAAATACAAGAAAAATTAAAATGAAAAGTAAAATATAAAAATAATAGCTAATTCAAAATATGAATAAAAACATATTTTAAAACATATTTTCCTTTGGCTAACTATATATATATATATATAAATATAAATATGAAAACATAAAAGAAATAACAAAATTACATCAAATTTATAAAAAATTAACTCAAATTAAAATGAGAACCGAATAAAGTATTTAAGTTAGTTATTAATGTAATATTTTTAATATTTGTTTAATTTAAGTAGAAGCACTAAAATTGCTGGAAATAAATAAAAACTAAAACTGAACAAACTTAAAAAGTAAACCTCAATAGCAATAAAAATAAAGATAAAAATGACACAAACACATCACAAAATGACTATAAATTGTAACTAAAATGAAACATAAAACAAAAACAGAATAAAAATAAAAGCTAATTCAAAAGACTAATTAAACCTATATAACTAGCAGTAGTAGAGCGCTGGTTGAGCGAGTTCTGAGCAGAATCTACCTGCTGCGCCGCTGCTCCGTTTCCTCACGCTGCTGCTGCTGACCTTTGACCCCTGACGCTCTGCATGCTTACCTGGCCTGCTGACCAGAGCGGCGGCCGCCACGGCGTTCTGCAGCTGAGAGGACCGGGAGAAGGCGTGAGGAACGACGCGTATCGCAGACGGCTGCACGCTACGAGCCGAAGCACTCCGAGACACCTGGAAGAACAAACACCTGCGTCAGTCACGCTGAAGAACCAGACCGACCTCAGACGGACCTCAGCTCGACCTTGACCTCAGACCAACCTTGACCTCAGACTGACCTCAGATCGATCTCAGACCGACCTCAGTCTCATACTGACCTCTGTCTCAGACTGACCTCAGACCGATCTCAGACCGACCTCAGTCTCATACTGACCTCTGTCTCAGACTGACCTCAGACCGATCTCAGACCGACCTCAGTCTCATACTGACCTCTGTCTCAGACTGACCTCAGACAGACCTTGACCTCAGACTGACCCCTGTCTCAGACTGACCTCTGTCTCAGACTGACCTCAGATCGACCTCAGACCGATCTCAGACTGACCTCAGACCGACCTCAGATCGACCTCAGACCGACCTCAGACGGACCTCAGCTCGACCTTGACCTCAGACTGACCTTGACCTCAGACTGACCTCAGATCGATCTCAGACTGACCTCAGTCTCATACTGACCTCTGTCTCAGACTGACCTCAGACCGATCTCAGACTGACCTCAGACAGACCTTGACCTCAGACTGACCCCTGTCTCAGACTGACCCCTGTCTCAGACTGACCTCGACCTCAGACTGACCTTTGTCTCAGACTGACCTCTGTCTCAGACTGACCTCAGATCGACCTCAGACCGACCTCAGATCGACCTCTGATCGACCTCAGACTGACCTCGGTCTCAGACTAACCTCAGATCGATCTCAGACCGATCTCAGACTGACCTCTGTCTCAGACTGACCTCGGTCTCAGACTGACCTCAGACTGACCTCTGTCTCAGACCGATCTCAGACTGATCTCGGTCTCAGACTGACCTCAGACCGATCTCAGATCGACATCAGACTGACCTCTGTCTCAGACTGACCTCAGACCTCAGACTGACCTCAGATCGACCTCAGACTGACCTCGGTCTCAGAATGACCTCAGACTGACCTCAGATCGACATCAGACTGACCTCTGTCTCAGACTGACCTCAGACCGATCTCAGACTGACCTCAGTCTCAGAATGACCTCAGACTGACCTCAGATCGACCTCAGACTGACCTGTCTCAGACTGACCTCGGTCTCAGACTGACCTCAGACTGACCTCAGATCGACCTCAGACTGACCTGTCTCAGACTGACCTCGGTCTCAGACTGACCTCAGATTGACCTCAGACCGACCTCAGACTGACCTCAGACCGATCTCAGACTGACCTCAGATCGACATCAGACTGACCTCTGTCTCAGACTGACCTCAGACCGATCTCAGACTGACCTCTGTCTCAGACCGATCTCAGACTGACCTCAGATCGACCTCAGACCTCAGACTGACCTCAGATCGACCTCAGACCTCAGACTGATAGATGCTCACCTGTTTGACGGCTGCGGCGAAGCGGCTCATGGTCTGCTGAGCTGAAGATGAGGAGCGCGCTTTGACCTGATCGGCCTTCATCCCGTGAGCAGAGGATGATGATGATGATGATGAAGAGGCAGGGGGCGTGGCCTGCTGCAGCACGCGCTTATCAAGCTCCTGCTCCTGCTGAAGCGCCTTGACGAACGCCGCCTTCAGCCGATTGGTGTGCTCGGCCTTCAGCGCCTTCTTCTGATTGGACGACATGCACTGCTCACACATGACGGCTCCGCCCTTGTCCTGGCGCCAGCGGCAGGTGAAGTCCGTCTGACACTGAGAGCAGCAGCAGGGCTCTCCGGCGCTGACCACCAAACCGGCGTACAGACCCTGCTTACCTGACACACACACACACACACACACACGTTAACATTCTAACAGTACATGACACTTACTGTGATGTTTTCAGCGCGAGAGCATCATCATCATCACCGTGTGGTTTATCACGCTTGACACCATCAAACGAGAACAGAGACTAATTAAAGTCCGAATGTAAGTTTTATAGCTAAACTCATTGAAGAACACTGCAGTGCTGACTCTGTTCATTACAGTGCAGCTGTATCTGCGGCGCTGATCCACACCTCGGCCCAGAGACTCCAGCAGGTTCTGCACCACCTCCTCCAGACCCAGCAGGTAGATGAACTCGTTATTGACCGCCGAGGGAAGGAAGGTGAGCTGCGGCGCCGGCGGTTTGGCCGGAGGGATCTCCAGCAGAGTCTTCTCCAGCTGTTTGTGTAGCACTAGTTTAGCTGACTGACCGGTGCTGGACACAGACTTCAGGTTTGAGCCGGCGGCCTGCGGGACACAGTCAGTGAGTTAAGGTCATATGTGACCCTGCAGTCATAAGTAACACAGCTATATTTGTAGCAATAGCCAACAATACATTGTATGAGTCAAAATTATAATTTTTTATTTTACGCCAAAAATCATTAGGATCAAGTTCCATGTACATTTCCTACCGTAAATATATCAAAACTTAATTATTGATTAGTAATATGCATTGCTAAGACTTCATTTGAACAACTTTAAAGATGATTTTCTCAATATTTTGATTTTTTTGCACCCTCAGATTCCAGATTTACAAATATTGTCCGATCATAACAAACCATACATCAATGGAAATATTATTTATCCAGCTTTCAGATGATGCATAAATCCCAATTTCATAAAATTGACCCAGTTTTGTGCTCCAAATATTAGCTTTATTATAATGCTGTTATAACTGTTTATGTGGAACACCTGGTAAACTGATCCTTAATCAAATGCCACGATTATCTTATCATAATTATCATAATTACAAGACGGCATCTAAGAAATTCTACTAATAGTGAATGGTGAAAAGGGTCTTCACAGTGTTTCTAAAATCAAATTGAAGACTTTTTAATACAAATAATATTAATAGCGTATGTCCCTACAATATAGAACTGGTTTATTTGATAAAAAAATATAGATTTCTTATCTCACAAAGCTTTAAATTGGTTTATCAGAATTGATAAAAAATATTGAAAAATTGCGGGCCTCCGGATGTTTGGGGCCCGGGTCTGTTCCGTGCCTGCTTATGCCTTGCGGGATGGGGCTGTTCCCCACACACACTATTAAACATTTACATGGAGGAACCTTATGAACACAAGCGCGCTCACACACACAGGTGTACACTCAGCATTCACATTGGTGTAAAAACAGGTGCTCACAGACACACATTGTCTTGATCTGCTGTTGCTTCAAAACTTGTTTTGTAATATTAGTTATGTGTGCTGCTCAATAACATTTAACATTTAGAATTTATTGTGATTTATACAGATGTTGGTTGTTGCTGAGTCTCTTTGATGTTGTGTCTTCGATTGTTTTCTCTTTTTGTCAGCAGGTATTGAAGCAAATTGTCTGTTTTTTTGTTTTTGTTTTTTCTCCCTCTCTCTCTCTCCCCCATTCTCCTTTTTTCTCTCTCTCTCTTCCCCTTCTTTGTTGACTTTCCCACAACCTTTTTTTTTTTTTTTTTCCTATCTTCTTTCTTCTTTCTCTCTCTTGTTTTCTCTGTCCCCTGGTCTTGCGTCACAGTGTGGTTATAAAAGGGAACTGTGAATGATGATAGTATAGCCATGCATATGTACTGTCATGTGTTATCTGTGCTACTGACAGGCCAAAAAAAAAAAAAAAAAAAAAAAAAAAAAAAAAAAAGAATTGCGAGTTATGGGGTGTTGAACTCAGAATCACACACACAGGTGCAAGTTATTGGTGAAC
>CM049845.1:38753286-38758286 GCA_027422415.1 Schizothorax lantsangensis
ATCAAATCCTTTTAAGGGCTGCAAAATTTGGGAAAAACGTGAAAAAGTTTACTTTTTAGGAAAATTAACTCAAATATCTTTCAGTGAAACTCTTTCTGCTTGAGTTTCATTCACATTCTCCCTGTTTTTAACCAATTCAATATGCTTATAAAATAATAACTCATGGTTTTATTGTGATTATTGATTATAATATTGCACTTTTTGTGATATTATGAAATAAAAATATTAAAATAAGAACTGTATTGTAATAATACTGTAAAATATATGTGTCCCTGCAGCACAAAAGCAGTCATAAGTAACACAGGTATATTTGTAGCAATAGACAACAATACATTGTATGAGTCAAAATTATACATTTTTCTTTTATGCCAAAAATCATTAGGATATTAAGATCATGTTCCATGAAGATATTTCCTACCGTAAATATATCCAAACTTAATTATTGATTAGTAATATGCATTGCTAAGACTTCATTTGAACAACTTTAAAGGTGATTTTCTCAATATTTAGATTTTTTTGCACCCTCAGATTCCAGATTTACAAATATTGTCCTATCATAACAAACCATACATCAATGGAAAGCTATTTATTCAGCTTTCAGATGATGCATAAATCTCAATTTCATAAAATTGACCCTTATGACTGGTTTTGTGCTCCAGGGTCACGTATGAGTAATAAAGACAATGTTATTTATATTAACTTCACAAGACACAGAGTGATGTGACTCACCATGCCTTTGCTCAACAGGAACAGAGCTCTGTGAAAATGACCAGCAGAGTTATTGTGTGAAATTAAACATTCATACATCATAATAACAAATCGATGTGACGTTGTGAAAGACCTGGTATATTCTGATCCCACGACTCTGGCGTATTCTGCACCGACCCCCAGCAGATCACAGGCCGACACCAGATCCTTCTCCAGCGTGTGCAGTTGCTGCAGAACAACATCCAGCACATGCTATCATCATCTTCATCATCTTCATCATCACTCATCATCATCATCATCATCATCATCACCATCCTCACCCTCATCATCATCATCACTCACTCATCATCACCATCACCATCATCATCTTCATCATCATCATCACCATCACCACCATCATCATCATCATCATCTTCATCATCACTCACTCATCATCACCATCAACACTCATCATCACCATCAACACTCATCATCACCATCATCATCTTCATCATCATCACTCATCATCATCATCATCACTCATCATCATCACTCATCATCATCATCATCATCATCACCATCATCATCATCATCATCTTCATCATCATCACTCATCATCATCATCATCACTCACTCATCATCATCTTCATCATCATCAATCATCTTCATCATCAATCATCATCATCTTCATCAATCATCATCATCTTCATCATCATCATCTTCATCACCATCATCATCTTCATCACCATCATCATCATCATCAACACTCATCATCATCATCATCACCCGGCTGTGTGAGTCGTGATTGTGTCTCTGTCTGTGTGTGTGTGAGTGTGTGTGTGTGTGTGTGTGTGTCTGTGAGTGTGTGTGTCTGTGTGTGTGTGTGTGTCTCTGTGTGTGTGTCTGTGAGTGTGTGTGTCTGTCTGTCTGTGTGTGTGTGTGTGTGTGTGTGTCTGTGTGTCTCTGTGTGTGTGTGTGTGTCTCTGTGTGTGTGTGTGTGTCTCTGTGTGTGTGTGTGTGTGTGTGTCTGTGTGTGTGTGTGTGTGTGTCTGTGTGTGAGTGAGTGTGTCTGTGTGTGTGTGTGTGTGTGTGTGTGTGTGTGTGTCTGTGTGTGTGTGTGTGTCTGTGTGTGTCTCTCTGTGTGTGTGAGTCCATGTGTGTGTGTGTGTGTGTGTGTGTGTGTGTACCGCGAGCTGGAAGAGTAGTCTGCAGTGCCAGTAGGGAGTCTGCTGTGAGATCTGGATGGCCTTCCGTAACAGAGGTTTCGCCGAATCAACCAAGTTCTTTAGAAGAGAAGAGTACTTTATTTACACACAACACAAATACACACACACACAAACTACACACAAACTACACAACTGATGCATCTGAACTGAGAAACAGCAGTCTTATATATAACACTCTGGTCAGCGCAAGCTGAATTTAAATGTGCTTTATAAATAAACTTACTATATTTTTAATACAAAAATATTTTATATTGTACTTTTAAAATAATATATATATATAAAACTATTCTTCACACAGTTAATTATTATGAAATATATATATATATATATACATACACACACACACACAGTGGTGGCCAAAATTATTAGATTATTAAACATTATTTTAAACATTATGCACTTTTTTCAAAAATAGCCATGTTATTTTATTACTTTAACTTAAAAACGTGCATTATTAATATTTAGCTCGAAGCGCCCTCTTGTGGCCTCAGGAGAGAAGCCTAAAGCTTTTTCCCTCTAACTGAAATTATTCCTTATAAATTCTAATATTGATAATATTTAAGTACAAAATTTGCATTTAGTTTTTCAGCCAATTTGACAGCCCTAGAATACACACAGTGTGCCTGATCTCAAAAGTGATTTTAATTCCTTGAATATTAATAACGGCTCCCTGATGCCCGCAATTTATACACAGTATAATTACCCAACGATATTTGTGAGAGAAAGCACTGAAATATATATTTTTCCTCCCATACGTAGTACATATCATTTCCGTTCTGAACACGGTATTCGGGAACATCTCTAATGGGAAGCGTACAATATTTTTGATTTATTAGTAAGTTAATAGTTAATACTGATTTCTTGAGTCAGGACTACCCATAGTATAGACTATCTAAATACAGGTGCGTTTGACGTCAAGTCTGCACAAAAACAAATTGATAAAATCGTGAATCCATTTTTAATCGAATTATGACCCCAAGAATCAATATGAATCGAATCATGAAGCACCAAAACGATTCCCACCCCTAATATATATATATATAAAATTAGAAATGTGTGTGTGTATGTGTATATATAGATAGATACACACACAGTGTAAAATGGTCACTATAGATGACAATATACAGGCCCTTTATGTTTTAGACAGAAGGTCTCTATGAAGAGGCACATGTCATTAAAGCAGTGCTGTGAATCACTCACCTGCTGGCAGTACAGCTCTGACAGGAGACTCGCCGCCTCAAACTTAACATCCTCAAACTGTGCTATCTGCACACCTGGGCTCAGGAAAACTCAATAAAACACTGCTATCATCAGATATCATGAACCTCAGCTCTGTGTCTACATACACAAATCACAATCTCAACACAAATGGACAAGATCAAGACTGACATTTGCTTAAAGGATACCTGCTGTGAGATAAACCACTGAAATAGAGACAGAAAGAAGCATAAGTCATATTTGTATCTACAGCAGCACATCATACAGAACAGAAAAACAAGACAAGAAGACTCTCATTATATATGCTTTACAATAATAAGCCCTTAAAACACGAAAAGATAATCAATAGCACATTCCAGAATTGAATCTGTGGTTGATTTATTAACAATAACAATGTAAAACGCAGACAGCGGCCTAGTCGCTCGGCTGAAGCCTCGGTCTTTCCTGCGCGCTCTCACCGCTTTCTCGAGGTGCGTGCGGGCCAGCTCGCTGTTCTTCGTGTGGTGGTAGAGCACCGAGCCGAGCTGCAGGTGCGTGCGGGCCTCCACTCTCTGCGGGGGCTTGAACTGGAAGACGGCCTGCAGGCAGTGCACACACAAGCGGATTTTGGGAGGGCTAGAGGTTCGGAAATGTTCGGCGAAACCGAGCAGAGCCAGATACCAAGAGTCCGGAGCCTCCGCGCTAGCCGCCATCTTCACCACAACAACAACAACAACACGAGAGCTCGGCGAATCTCGCGAGAGTTCCGCGGCCCTACCCTGAACGAGAGCGGGGCTGAATCTCGCGAGAGGACGATTTCAGTGTTGTTGCTAGATTTAGCATCTTTTCAGACTACCCTAGCAACTTGTTTTTCAAAAAGCTCCAAGCAACAATTTTAGCTATTTTTAAAAAGTATTCGGCAACTTCTGAAAAGTGACTCAGATAATAAAAAGCATGCATTTGTCCTCTTAAGCACACACAAATAATATGAAAGCATCAGCTGCTACACATCACGTGAATCAAGTCGCTAGTTGCACTTGTTTCAATAATAACTCATTTATTTACTCCTTAGAATGTTAGTGTGCACAGCTTATATATATATAACATAATAATATATATAATTGTTAAGTTATTTACTGTTGATCTTATCTCAAAAATCGATCCATCATTCTATCTATCATCCATATCTATCATCCATCCATCTATCTATCCATCCATCCATCTATCCATCCATCCATCTATCTATCCATCAATATCATCCATCCATCCATCTATCTATCTATCCATCCATCCATCTATCTATCTATCATCCATCCATCCATCTATCTATCCATCCATCCATCTATCATTCCATCCATCCATCTATCCATCCATCCATCCATCCATCCATCCATCCATCCATCTATCCATCCATCCATCCATCCATCTATCATCCATCATCTATCCATCCATCCATCTATCTATCATCATCCATCCATCTATCCATCTATCATCATCATCATCTATCCATCTATCATCTATCATCTATCCATCCATCCATCATCATCCATCCATCTATCATCCATCATCATCCATCCATCTATCTATCCATCCATCTATCATCCATCCATCATCATCCATCATTTCAATCCATCCTATCCATCCATCCATCCATCCATCCATCCATCCATCCATCCATCATCTATCTCCATCCATCTATCTATCCATCATCTATCCATCATCCATCCATCTATCTATCCATCCATCCATCTATCATCATCCATCCATCCATCCATCTATCCATCCATCCATCCATCTATCATCCATCCATCCATCCATCATCCATCTATCCATCCATCCATCCATCCATCCATCTATCTATCCATCCATATATCTATCCATCCATCATTC
>CM049845.1:38773286-38800786 GCA_027422415.1 Schizothorax lantsangensis
CTGACTCAATCAATCATTTTCTTTTTGAACCTTGTCTTATACACAGAGACATTGTCATGTTAGAATAGAAAAGAGTCCAAACTGTTGCTATAATATTAGAAGCACACAATTTCCTAGAATATCATTATATGCTTTAACATTAAGATTTGTACTCATAGAAACTACAAACCTGTTCATTAGAAGGGGTGCCAATACTTTTGGCAATATAGTGTATATGTCAACAATCAACTGTATGAAATGTAAGATGATGAACAAGTCTGGGGGCAGGGCCAGTTCGTTATTTTTCATGACTAATTAATTAAGTTAACGTGTTAAATGGACAGTCCTAATAGAGAATGTGAGAGTGAGAAACTAACCGTCATCAGCGCTGGGTTTCTCTCGCTGCATCTTCAGGAACTGCTGCAGGAAACTGCCATCGTTCACAAACTTGTTTGATGAGGATGATGAAGATGATGATGAAGATGATGATGATGAGGATGCCTCTGAGGGAGGAGAACTGACACACACACACACAGATCAACACACACAGATCACACGTCTGTTCTGCTGTACTGATGATCAGAGGCGTGCATCACCTGCTGCTGGTTTTGTTCAGGTCCAGGTTCTGGTTCTGGACGGGCTTCTGCTTCTGCTGAGCCTGTTCTTTCAGTCTGGCCTCGATCTCTCTCTTCTTCTGAGCGATCAGCTCCTCTTGTCTCATGATCACATTCAGTTTACTCTTCTGATGAGTCTTCCAGCCGCCACGACCTGAAACACAGACACACACATGTGTTTACCTCACTATATTACTCCGCTCATCTCATGATGTTTGGTCTCCTAACCCTAAACAGATCAAACCTGTGCAAAACACTAGATTCTGTGTCAAATCAACAGTTGAAAGACAAACATGTATAGTGATGAAAGCCAAAATATTAAATGTAATGCATGAATATTTACTGAGTAATCCACTATTTTGTAGACGGGGGGTCAAAATGGCAATATTCACCTGAGATTCAGAGCCAAATTACAGGGGGTTTAATATGACTTCAGAAAGATTGCAGCATCATAATGTTATTTTTACACACAGATTAATATGTCTATTAGTAGAATCTGTTGACTTTTGCAATCTGTGTTGCAGTATGTGCCAATGGTGACCGTTCAAAACTAGGAAAACGGCACTTTTCACGTTTTTTCTCCAACGTTTGCATGCATGTAACTCAAGAAGTATTAAAGATATCGTAACGCCCTTTTAGATACTGGCTCTTAACAAACTTTCCTTTTGGCATCTTAATTATTAACGCCCTATATGGTTCGGTTCCAGAGATATTGGGATTTCAATATGGCTCCAGGAGTTAAATTTTACACATTTTCAGTGGTCAAAAACCAAATGCGTGTCATTTTGCGAAAATATGATACTTCTTTTCTTTTAAAGAGGAATGTCTGAAGAACAAATAATGTTGAAACTAGAGATGTATCTTGTTTACTTCTGTCAAAACTACTGCATTGAACATACCATAAATATTAATTTTTCCAAAGTTTGCATGCCTATAACTCAAGAAGTATTAAAGATATCGCAATATGATTTTAGATTCTAGCCGTTAATAAACTTTTCTTTTGGAATCTTATATTTCAAGGCCCCGTGATATTTAATATTTTGGCTTTCTTCACTATACATGTCTATCTTTCTTCAGAAAAATTATTAGCAAAATCAATTTTTTTTAAAATGGTTGATTTGACACGAAATGACCCAGATTTACATTTTTAACGAGTAACGACTCATAAAATGAATTAACTAGCTGGTTATCTTGATATTTCAACCTCACAAGAACAAATACACACATGCTGTCAGGAAACCAGTCAATAATATACATTTCAAAATCATATTTGGAAAAATTAAGCCTAATTTAGTCATTATTTACATTGAAATTCAAACATTTTCCTCTTAGATTGGGGGGGGGGGATTTATTTTCATATTTATATCCCTAATGAACAAATTCAGCTTCAGTTTAGTTCAGCTTTATTGACATGAAAATTGCTATAAAACATATTTTAAGGTTAAGATAGTATAACATGTTTAGAAAAGATGAAATATATATATAGAATGAACCCATATATCGAATGCAATGAACTGAGACGTTCATTTACAGTAAATACAGAGGATATCAGAATTATTCAGCATGAAATACATAATATAAAGCTCTGATATCGTGTTTATATGCCACACGTCGCTAATAAACACAACATGAGTGTTGTTTTGGTTTGTGAGGGCTAGCACTGAAGCGGCTAATCGATCAAAACTATCCAAAACAAACATCATCTCAACAAACAGAGTCAAAGATCGAGTCACACACACAAACAAACACACATATGAGAGAGAAAACAGTGTTTGTGAGGATATTTGAGCGTGTTCAGGGTGTTTTACCTGCTTCACTGGACTCCATCGCGCTGAATGTTGTGAATCAGCCGCTTCTTCTGCGGTTTGAAGCGCGGATGAAGAGTTAAAGCGCAGCGCTCACATCGCCGCCTGCCGGCCGCCCGCGGCACATGCGCGTCTCACTGTAAACACTGTATTGAACAATATAAACTTAAAGGGATAGTTCACTTTGAAATTAAAATGTGGTATCTATCAGCTTACCCCAAGGGCATCCAAGATGTAGGTCTTTTTTTCTTCAGTAGATCCAATTTTGATGTTTTTAGGTCAAACCGTTCTAGTCTGTCAGTCATATAATGGCAGGTATAGGTCACTGTCTCTATAAGAGGGAAAAAGACATGCACAGAGAAATCCAAATTAAACAATTCCCCATCGTAACTACACATTGATGGCCTAAGACACGAAACAAGCTGTTTGTGTGAGAAAACGAACAGTATTTATATCGTTTTTTACCTCTTGTACACAACCATGTCCAAGTGATCTGAGTGTGCACACACATCCGGTGTGTGACGTGTGTGTGCGCGCGCTCTGACTCACGCTGCATTCACACGGGGCGTCAGCGTCAACGCTTGACGGAGGGCGTGTCTGAAGCGTGGTGCTGACGCGCCGTCATAGTTACAACAGCCAATCACATACTTCTCTGGTGTTGCATAAACGGGATTGGGTATTTGCATGAGGCGATCTGATTGGCTGACGCCTCCGTTGGCGCTTGAAAAGTTGCGTCAGCACCACGCTTCAGACACGCCCTCCGTCAAGCGTTGACGCCCCGTGTGACTGCAGCGTGAGCCAGAGCGCGCGCACACACACGTCACACACCGGATGTGTGTGTGCACTCAGATCACTTGGACATGGTTGTGTACAAGAGGTAAAAAACGATATAAATACTGTTGGTTTTCTCACACAAACCGCTCGTTTCGTGTCTTAGGCCATCAATGTGTAGTTACGATGGGGAATTGTTTAATTTGGATTTCTCTGTGCATGTTCTTTTTCCCTCTTATAGAGACAGTGACCTATACCTGCCATTATATGACTGACAGACTAGAACGGTTTGACCTAAAAACATCAAAATTGGATCTACTGAAGAAAAAAAGACACCTACATCTTGGATGCCCTTGGGGTAAGCTTGTAACACTCGGCCCTATTGGCTGAGGCCACACAATTTAAAACAAGGAACAGACTAAAATGTTTAGATGTTGGGTGATCAGAGTAAAGACAGCAAGACGGCAGATATACAACAACAGTGGTGTATTTACACAAAACAATGACAGAAATAAAACAGCATGGTATACAGGGAGAATAGCTAGACCGCTAAAAGAGTCTTTGTTCATACCCTTAAAACAGTCCAACAACAATCTGTGAGTAATAGTCCAAGGTGTCCACCCGTGTATATACCATCCAGTAGATGTGATACTCCAAAGTGCTAGTGCAAAATAGTCCTGCTTGGTAAGTAAGTCCCCAAGGCTTCCTTCACAACACAGGCAATATACAAATAGCGACCTGCTTCCTGGGTGAGGTGTCAGGCCCCATCTTAGGCCACACTGCTCCTTTATATGGAGAGGTTACTTCCTGCTATCTGTCATGTGATCGCTCACATGACAGGAGAGTCTCAGTTCTTAAAGACAAACACACATCTTTAAAAGGAGTAAAAATGGACAAGGAAACATGTAAAACCTATTAAAACTCTGATACACCAATATACTGTTATATACAGAGTGGTAAAACATGTCCCTTATGTGGCACTGTCACAAGCTGATAGATACCACATTTTAATTTCAAAGTGAACTATCCCTTTAATCCGGGAGAAAAACACCTTTCACACACACTATAGAACGTGAAGCTGTCTTGGAGCCAAGTGTGACGTCGACGTCTAAAAAGCGGTTTATACGCAGATATGGAGTTTGTGTCTCTGTAGTGTACAGTATATGTTACTGTATTTCTCTGAGACGTCACATGTCACAGTTTTAACACGTTTAATCCCAAATTTTTCCCAGAAATGAAAATATCCAAATGATGTGTCATAAGTAACTCTTTGAAATAATCAATAATATTTTTTTTTGGAAAAGTGTGCGAAAAATTGTGTCATAATTGTGGGATAATGTGTATATACTGAAATAACATATTTCTGCAGTCATAAAAATTGTTATATATTTTAGCTCGGCTATTTGATCACATTCTAGGGTTATTATTATGCATAAAAAACATATGCAACATTGATATGAACACTGAGATAAATTCAACCATCAGCGCATTTCAAAATTGTTAATTTTTGTAAAATACAACATCAAATTTTTATATTAATGCTCCGAGTATTACAACATAATTATTGTACATTTTTTGTAACATTTGAATTTTTAATGTAGTGCAATATTTTGTCATTGCAACATTTTAGTGTAATTTTCACTAATAACTGCATTGGATTATATTGTATCCCTAAATTATCCCAGCGGTCATCAACATGTTTACTCACTCTATGACCACACTCAATAAAACTAAATATATGCAAATGCATATATTAATACTAGACACCTTAAAGATAGCGTGCACCAAATTTCTGTATCATATCTTTATGTTAACAGCCTTTTGTTTCAGAGCTTTGATGCAGTTATCATCTTCTCAAGATTCTGGTCATGTGACCATCTGCTCTGATCATGTGACACACTGTACATATTTAAATGAGACACTTTATTGTTTTCATATTTGCAGGACGTCACTAAAACATCAGTCAGTAAGTTTTTAAGAGCTTTATAAATGAACACTGTTTTATGGTCACTATTGTGACGCTGGGATTAAACGTGTTCACATTCAGAGCTTTATAGATATTAAATTATTGGATGTTTCATCATAAACACACCCTCTACTAGGTCTTTAAAGATGGATAAAATTAATTTAGTGAAAAAAATTACATCCTTATGGAAATATGATTATATTTTGTAATTGTCATTTAAATCTGAATCATTTTCAAATTGTTTGTCATAAAGTAATGTTATGAAACAGGACATAATTTCATACACGTCCAGGACTAAAAACATGTTTATTATGCATTTTGGGAGACATAACAATTAAATAGGAAAATACATTATATATCAGTTTTTTTATGAAATATTAGATATTATTATGAAAATCTGGCCAGTTATTACTCCCATTATGACTATTATTTTTTCAACATGCAACAGCAACACATTAATATGCAAATTAGATGCAGTGTGTTTAATGGGAAAACCAGATTGTGGAATTTTTTACACACATATTGCATAAAACAAAATGGTATATCAAATAATTTTGTTATATATTTTATAACATAGTTGAGAATCATCCATAAACAAAGTTTAGTATAAAAACCTGAAACCTAAAAATTGATTGTGATTTAAAAAAAAATTACATTGTTTTTGCCTTTTTGATTTTATTCATGCCATTTAGTCCTATTGTCCTCTACAGAATAAAATATGAATAAAATATAATTTTTCAAAAATTTTATTTTTCCATTTTTTTCTTATGCTGTAAACAATGTAATGACATGAAAAAAATACTAAATTCATAAAGTTTTTTTTTTTATTATTGGGGGGGGGGTCTCAGGAAGATATACAACACAGATTATTTCAAAGCTGCTTCACACATTAAATCGATCATGCAAACTTCATCAAATATGAAATCCAAATTCTGTTGTAAAGCTAAAATATTAGAAATATTAAAAATATATTAGAACTGAAGCATGCATGTCAAACACAGCCAAACCCAATCATAACAGGATTAGTTGAGTTATTGTTATAAATGCATTCGGTGTGTTCTGCTGGAAACACGCGTGGAGGCGGAGTTATGTTCCACTGGCCAATCAGAGCGCAGCATTCATCTGAGCAGATAACAGCAGATAAACTCATCTCTCGTATGTCATGAATTCAACTGGTTCGTGTCATTTTTATATGTTTCCTTCTAAACAATTTTAAACAAATAAGCAAAATCAAGGAGATCATTTGTAGGTCTCGGTATATAGTACAGTACATATTTTTATTTTCTCAGGGTTTTTGTCATTTATTTTCTCGGAGTGACAACCTACAGAGTCCCTAAAATAAAATAAAAACAAATAATAAAAAAATACAGACGTTTACATGCACACAAGACATTTTTTGGGGGCAAAAAAGCATTGTTTGCATGCTTATGCATTAAAATTTCTAGTATCTCCTTCGTGCATCACTGTGAATAAAACGAGAGCACGGATGAATTAACAGATCTACTTACTCAAAATGTGCTTTTCTTATTGTATTACCTCTAATATCACAGCATAATGTCTAATTTAACACATCTTCTGTGGAGGCACAGACACGAAATGGGCAAAATTTGCAAAGTTCAAGGGTCTATAAAAAAAGACTGGTACAGTAAAAAGTGCTTAAAATGTGGCTTTGATTAGAGCAGTATGCAATATTTCAAGGTCTTAGATGTCTTTAAAGGGATAGTTCACTTTGAAATTAAAATGTGGTATCTATCAGCTTACCCCAAGGGCATCCAAGATGTAGGTGTCTTTTTTTCTTCAGTAGATCCAATTTTGATGTTTTTAGGTCAAACCGTTCTAGTCTGTCAGTCATATAATGGCAGGTATAGGTCACTGTCTCTATAAGAGGGAAAAAGAACATGCACAGAGAAATCCAAATTAAACAATTCCCCATCGTAACTACACATTGATGGCCTAAGACACGAAACGAGCGGTTTGTGTGAGAAAACAAACAGTATTTATATCGTTTTTTACCTCTTGTACACAACCATGTCCAAGTGATCTGAGTGCACACACACATCCGGTGTGTGACGTGTGTGTGCGCGCGCTCTGGCTCACGCTGCATTCACACGGGGCGTCGGCGTCAACGCTTGACGGAGGGCGTGTCTGAAGCGTGGTGCTGACGCGTCGTCATAGTTACAACAACCAATCACATACTTCTCTGGTGTTGCATGAACGGGATTGGGTATTTGCATGAGGCGATCTGATTGGCTGACGCCTCCGTTGGCGCTTGAAAAGTTGCGTCAGCACCACGCTTCAGACACGCCCTCCGTCAAGCGTTGATGCCGACGCCCCGTGTGACTGCAGCGTGAGCCAGAGCGCACACACACACACGTCACACACCGGATGTGTGTGTGCACTCAGATCACTTGGACATGGTTGTGTACAAGAGGTAAAAAACGATATAAATACTGTTGGTTTTCTCACACAAACCGCTCGTTTCGTGTCTTAGGCCATCAATGTGTAGTTACGATGGGGAATTGTTTAATTTGGATTTCTCTGTGCATGTTCTTTTTCCCTCTTATAGAGACAGTGACCTATACCTGCCATTATATGACTGACAGACTAGAACGGTTTGACCTAAAAACATCAAAATTGGATCTACTGAAGAAAAAAAGACACCTACATCTTGGATGCCCTCGGGGTAAGCTGATAGATACCACATTTTAATTTCAAAGTGAACTATCCCTTTAACACATACTTTATGGAGGCTAAGAAACCACACCGTGAAATGTGCTGATGGTGGAATCGGTGGATCAGTGTGTATTGTCCTATATGCTACGTTTAATGGTATCTCATACACACATAAAAGTCTGTATATGTTTTTATTTTGCAAAAGGTTCTTGAGGTTATGTAATACAGTGCTAAGAATATTGTGAGAAGAAACTCAAAATGCTTATAACCTGCATTTTGCATAATCAAAACAATCATGGACAGAATGAGTTATTATTACATCTACAGGTGCACAAATATGTGCAATATTGGGAAAAATGAATTGTGTTTAAGACTTCATGTGATGCTAGAGTTAGGGTTAATATAACTTATGCATGGATTCATAGGTGATCAAATGATTCTTTTGAATTCTGTTGTTTATGTTTTATTTATTTTTTCAAAAAGAACCCTAACTTTATATTTCAAACTAATTTTTAAAAGCCATTTTTTTAGCTTCAGCCAATTTTATTTATTTTATCTGCACAAAATCTGTTCTGCTTCTTGATTTTTGTTTTCATATCTGACCCTGGAGCACAAAGCCAGTCATAAGTGTTTATATTTATTAAAAATATCCATCTTTCCATTGATGTATGGTTTGTTATGATAGGATAATATTTGTAAATCTGGAATCTGAGGGTGCAAAAAAATCAAAATATTGAGAAAATCACCTTTAAAGTTGTTCAAATGAAGTTCTTAGCAATGCATATTACTAATCAATAATTAAGTTTTGATATATTTACGGTAGGAAATTTACTAAATATCTTCATGGAACATGATCTTAATATCCTAATGATTTTTGGCATAAAAAAAAATAATAATTTTGAGCCATAAAATGTATTGTTGGCTATTGCTACAAATATACCTGTGTTACTTATGACTGCTTTTGTGCTCCAGGGTCATATTATTTTAATATTATCATACTCATAAACACACAGGTTTGCTGCTCAAGTGGTTTTACTGTTATTATTCATCTAAATATTTGCCTACAGTGTCTAATGAATACAAAATAGTGTACTTCTGTGTTTAAAAATAAGGTGGATAATAATCATCGGTACAGAACAGCAGACAGTCTCCGGGAATAACGTGCGATTGACCAATCAGATGACAGGATTGTCTAATTTAGATTAATGTGAGGCTATTATTCAGATGAACTCACTCTTTCTGCATCGATCCCAGAATGCTTAGCTGCTGCTCCAGCGCCACGATCCGCAGACCGATGTACCCCGACGACAGCAGAAGAAGAATCACACTACACATAAACATAACCATAAACCAGACATAAACACATCAGAAGAGCTCTAATCACAGTCACGTGATGCTCAAACATGCCGTCAGATCAGATTCTGCTTCATCAAACCTCAGCATGACTGAAGCCTGAAGATGATGATCAGGTCTATCTGTGTGAACGTCAGCCTCCAGCGCTCTGAACATCAGATTAATATTCACTTTCCTGATCCACCGCGTACCAGCTGATCTCACAGTCTGTTCACTTCATTGTCTTTAAAAGTTCAGCCAAACATGAAAATGAGCTCAACTTCAGAGTGTGTTTCTTCATCAGGTTTGTAGAAATGTGTCTCTGCATCAGTGTCTCAGCAATGGATGCTCTGCAGTGAATGGGTGCCGTCAGAATGATGCAGTGAATGGGTGCCGTCAGAATGATGCAGTGAATGGGTGCCGTCAGAATGATACAGTGAATGGGTGCCGTCAGAATGATGCAGTGAATGGGTGCCGTCAGAATGATACAGTGAATGGGTGCCGTCAGAATGATACAGTGAATGGGTGCCGTCAGAATGATGCAGTGAATGGGTGCCGTCAGAATGATGCAGTGAATGGGTGCAGTCAGAATGATACAGTGAATGGGTGCCGTCAGAATGATGCAGTGAATGGGTGCAGTCAGAATGATACAGTGAATGGGTGCCGTCAGAATGATACAGTGAATGGGTGCCGTCAGAATGATGCAGTGAATGGGTGCCGTCAGAATGATACAGTGAATGGGTGCCGTCAGAATGATGCAGTGAATGGGTGCCGTCAGAATGATGCAGTGAATGGGTGCCGTCAGAATGATGCAGTGAATGGGTGCAGTCAGAATGATACAGTGAATGGGTGCCGTCAGAATGATGCAGTGAATGGGTGCAGTCAGAATGATGCAGTGAATGGGTGCCATCAGAATGAGAGTCTGATAAAAACATCACAATAATCCACAGCACTCCAGTCCATCAGTTAACATCTGGAGAAGACAAAAGATGAAACAAATCCAGCATTAAGACGTTTTTAATGTCTAAAGTCCATAATCCATAATAACTCTTACTCCAGTGAAAAAGTGCATCTCCTGTTGTCTCTCACATCAAAATCCAGCAGATTTCTCTCCTGATTCAGACCAGAACACTTTTTCACTGGAGGAAGCGTTATTATGGATTATGGACTCTATGGTATTTTTGTTATAAACGTCTTAATGCTGGATGGGTTTCATCTTTTGTCTTCTCCAGATGTTAACTGATGGACTGGAGTGCTGTGGATTATTGTGATGTTTTTATCAGACTATCATTCTGACGGCACCCATTCACTGCATCATTCTGACGGCACCCATTCACTGCATCATTCTGACGGCACCCATTCACTGCATCATTCTGACGGCACCCATTTACTGCATCATTCTGACGGCACCCATTCACTGTATCATTCTGACGGCACCCATTCACTGCATCATTCTGACGGCACCCATTCACTGCATCATTCTGACGGCACCCATTCACTGCATCATTCTGACGGCACCCATTCACTGCATCATTCTGACGGCACCCATTCACTGCATCATTCTGACGGCACCCATTCACTGCATCATTCTGACGGCATCCATTCACTGCATCATTCTGACGGCACCCATTCACTGCAGAGCATCCATTGCTGAGACACTGATGCAGAGACACATTTCTACACTGTAAAAAAAAATTCTGTAACATTTACGGTAAAAAAATTGCCGGAATTCTACCGTAAAAAACACGGTAACAACATTTTAGGTTTTATGGTTTTAACTTAAATTTACAGTTAAATACCGTAATTTCATTAACTGATATAATGTTAATATACCAATCTATTGAAGCACTGAAATCTGTATCTTTGTAATACACTGATAACCACCAAAAGCAGGAGCTGATGAGAGTCACATGATGAACCAAAGCAGCTTTTAAATAATAACATATATAGAAGAAGCACAGCGTCATTCACACAAACACTAATCATCATCATTAAACTGAAATATGCAATAAACATTAATTTAACAACATTTTTTACAGTGCTGATGAAGAAACACACTCTGAACATATTCTCATGTTTGGCTGAACTATATTCCTCTACATGATCTGACACGCGCGTCTCTGAACATCAGTGTGTTTCCCAGCTGCTGGAACTCATTAAATGTCTAATATTTCGCATATTTAATTCACTTTACCTCATATTTCAACCCCCTGAAGGATCTGTTGCATTATGTGTTTTCTAATGTCATTAGCTTTCGTCTCACAGTCACTTTAATGTTCTGAGATGGAGTTTTGAAGCCAAACGGGATCGTGAACAAACTCCAGTCGAGTTCCTTTGATCGCTTCGTTTGATTGTGTTTAAGAGACGTGTGTGTGAAGCAGATCTCGTACTCACAGGATCACATAGAAGACCAGCAGTGTGTCCAGGCTCTGCCTCTGATTGGACGACAGAGCGGAGCTGACCTTCTCTGTTACCATGGTTACCCAGGAGACCGCTACATCAGAGAACACACACACAACATCAAACACCAGCGGACTCGTTATCCGTTCATCACAGCTCTTAACAAGTTCTGAACAGAAAGTTCAACGTTATCTGGTCTTTAATAAGGTTTTTTAAAACATTATTTATACATCATTCATGGAATGTTTTCTTAAATGGTTTACTTGGATGTTCATCTAACATTTTGTAAATGTTACTATTTGTTTCAGAAGATTCAGAGAAGATCCAAATCTAACGTTCACATGATGTTTGCAAAATTATGAAAACAAATGTTCCAATAAGCAAACATCAATTTTTTTTAAACATTTAGAAAACCGAATGTTGTGAGCGTTCAGAGAACATTCAGAAATTATGTTTTCATAACTTAATGGGAACGTTAGACAAACGTTGTTAGAACATACACTACCAGTCTAACGTTTTTGAATGGTAAGATTTGTGTTTGTGATGGTCTCTGAGAGCTGGTTTAGTCCAGCGGGGGTGTGTCTGTGATGAGAGCTGGTTTAGTCCAGCGGGGGGGTGTTTGTGATGGTCTCTGAGAGCTGGTTTAGTCCAGCGGGGGGGTGTCTGTGATGGTCTCTGAGAGCTGGTTTAGTCCAGCGGGGGGGTGTCTGTGATGGTCTCTGAGCTGGTTTAGTCCAGCGGGTGTGTGTCTGTGATGGTCTCTGAGAGCTGGTTTAGTCCAGCAGGGGGGTGTTTGTGATGGTCTCTGAGAGCTGGTTTAGTCCAGCAGGGGGGTGTTTGTGATGGTCTCTGAGAGCTGGTTTAGTCCAGCGGGGGGGTGTCTGTGATGGTCTCTGAGAGCTGGTTTAGTTCAGCAGGGGGGTGTTTGTGATGGTCTCTGAGAGCTGGTTTATTCCGGCGGGGGTGTGTTTGTGATGGTCTCTGAGAGCTGGTTTAGTCCAGCGGGGGGGTGTCTGTGATGGTCTCTGAGAGCTGGTTTAGTTCAGCAGGGGGGTGTTTGTGATGGTCTCTGAGAGCTGGTTTAGTCCAGCGGGGGTGTGTCTGTGATGAGAGCTGGTTTAGTCCAGCGGGGCTGTGTTTGTGATGGTCTCTGAGAGCTGGTTTAGTCCAGTGGGGGTGTGTCTGTGATGAGAGCTGGTTTAGTCCAGCGGGGGGGTGTTTGTGATGGTCTCTGAGAGCTGGTTTAGTCCAGCGGGGGGGTGTTTGTGATGGTCTCTGAGAGCTGGTTTAGTCCAGCGGGTGTGTGTCTGTGATGGTCTCTGAGAGCTGGTTTAGTCCAGCGGGGGGGTGTCTGTGATGGTCTCTGAGAGCTGGTTTAGTCCAGCGGGGGGGTGTCTGTGATGGTCTCTGAGAGCTGGTTTAGTCCAGTGGGTGTGTGTCTGTGATGGTCTCTGAGAGCTGGTTTAGTCCAGCGGGTGTGTGTCTGTGATGGTCTCTGAGAGCTGGTTTAGTCCAGCGGGGGGGTGTCTGTGATGGTCTCTGAGAGCTGGTTTAGTCCAGCGGGGGTGTGTCTGTGATGGTCTCTGAGAGCTGGTTTAGTCCAGTGGGTGTGTGTCTGTGATGGTCTCTGAGAGCTGGTTTAGTCCAGCGGGGGTGTGTTTGTGATGGTCTCTGAGAGCTGGTTTAGTCCAGCGGGGGGGTGTTTGTGATGGTCTCTGAGAGCTGGTTTAGTCCAGTGGGTGTGTGTCTGTGATGGTCTCTGAGAGCTGGTTTAGTCCAGCGGGTGTGTGTCTGTGATGGTCTCTGAGAGCTGGTTTAGTCCAGCGGGGGGGTGTCTGTGATGGTGTCTGAGCTGGTTTAGTCCAGCGGGTGTGTGCCTGTGATGGTCTCTGAGAGCTGGTTTAGTCCAGCGGGTGTGTGTCTGTGATGGTCTCTGAGAGCTGGTTTAGTCCAGCGGGTGTGTGTCTGTGATGGTCTCTGAGAGCTGGTTTAGTCCAGCAGGGGGTGTTTGTGATGGTCTCTGAGAGCTGGTTTAGTTCAGCAGGGGGGTGTTTGTGATGGTCTCTGAGAGCTGGTTTAGTCAGGTGGGGGATGTCTGTGATGGTCTCTGAGAGCTGGTTTATTCCGGCGGGGGTGTGTTTGTGATGGTCTCTGAGAGCTGGTTTAGTCCAGCGGGGGTGTGTCTGTGATGAGAGCTGGTTTAGTCCAGCGGGGCTGTGTTTGTGATGGTCTCTGAGAGCTGGTTTAGTCCAGCGGGGGGGTGTCTGTGATGGTCTCTGAGCTGGTTTAGTCCAGCGGGGCTGTGTCTGTGATGGTCTCTGAGAGCTGGTTTAGTCCAGCGGGGGTGTGTCTGTGATGAGAGCTGGTTTAGTCCAGCGGGGGGGTGTTTGTGATGGTCTCTGAGAGCTGGTTTAGTCCAGCGGGGGGGTGTTTGTGATGGTCTCTGAGAGCTGGTCTAGTCCAGCAGGGGTGTGTGTTTGTGATGGTCTCTGAGAGCTGGTTTAGTCCAGCGGGGGTGTGTCTGTGATGGTCTCTGAGAGCTGGTTTAGTCCAGCGGGGGGGTGTTTGTGATGGTCTCTGAGAGCTGGTTTAGTCCAGCAGGGGTGTGTTTGTGATGGTCTCTGAGAGCTGGTTTATTCCGGCGGGGGTGTGTTTGTGATGGTCTCTGAGAGCTCGTTTAGTTCAGCAGGGGGGTGTTTGTGATGGTCTCTGAGAGCTGGTTTAGTCCAGTGGGGGTGTGTTTGTGATGGTCTCTGAGAGCTGGTTTAGTCCAGCGGGGCTGTGTCTGTGATGGTCTCTGAGAGCTGGTTTAGTCCAGCGGGGGGGTGTTTGTGATGGTCTCTGAGAGCTGGTTTAGTCCAGTGGGTGTGTGTTTGTGATGGTCTCTGAGAGCTGGTTTATTCCGGCGGGGGTGTGTTTGTGATGGTCTCTGAGAGCTGGTTTAGTTCAGCAGGGGGGTGTTTGTGATGGTCTCTGAGAGCTGGTTTAGTCCAGTGGGGGTGTGTTTGTGATGGTCTCTGAGAGCTGGTTTAGTCCAGCGGGGCTGTGTCTGTGATGGTCTCTGAGAGCTGGTTTAGTCCAGCGGGGGGGTGTTTGTGATGGTCTCTGAGAGCTGGTTTAGTCCAGCGGGGCTGTGTCTGTGATGGTCTCTGAGAGCTGGTTTATTCCGGCGGGGGTGTGTTTGTGATGGTCTCTGAGAGCTGGTTTAGTTCAGCAGGGGGGTGTTTGTGATGGTCTCTGAGAGCTGGTTTAGTCCAGTGGGGGTGTGTTTGTGATGGTCTCTGAGAGCTGGTTTAGTCCAGCGGGGCTGTGTTTGTGATGGTCTCTGAGAGCTGGTTTAGTCCAGCGGGGGGGTGTTTGTGATGGTCTCTGAGAGCTGGTTTAGTCCAGCGGGGGGGTGTCTGTGATGGTCTCTGAGAGCTGGTTTAGTCCAGCGGGGGGGTGTTTGTGATGGTCTCTGAGAGCTGGTTTAGTCCAGCAGGGGTGTGTTTGTGATGGTCTCTGAGAGCTGGTTTATTCCGGCGGGGGTGTGTTTGTGATGGTCTCTGAGAGCTGGTTTAGTCCAGCGGGGCTGTGTTTGTGATGGTCTCTGAGAGCTGGTTTAGTCCAGCGGGGGGGTGTCTGTGATGGTCTCTGAGAGCTGGTTTAGTCCAGCGGGGGGGTGTTTGTGATGGTCTCTGAGAGCTGGTTTAGTCCAGCGGGGGGGTGTTTGTGATGGTCTCTGAGAGCTGGTTTAGTCCAGCGGTGCTGTGTCTGTGATGGTCTCTGAGAGCTGGTTTATTCCGGCGGGGGTGTGTTTGTGATGGTCTCTGAGAGCTGGTTTAGTTCAGCAGGGGGGTGTTTGTGATGGTCTCTGAGAGCTGGTTTAGTCCAGTGGGGGTGTGTTTGTGATGGTCTCTGAGAGCTGGTTTAGTCCAGCGGGGCTGTGTTTGTGATGGTCTCTGAGAGCTGGTTTAGTCCAGCGGGGGGGTGTTTGTGATGGTCTCTGAGAGCTGGTTTAGTCCAGCGGGGGGGTGTCTGTGATGGTCTCTGAGAGCTGGTTTAGTCCAGCGGGGGGGTGTTTGTGATGGTCTCTGAGAGCTGGTTTAGTCCAGCAGGGTTGTGTATGTGATGGTCTCTGAGAGCTGGTTTATTCCGGCGGGGGTGTGTTTGTGATGGTCTCTGAGAGCTGGTTTAGTCCAGCGGGGCTGTGTTTGTGATGGTCTCTGAGAGCTGGTTTAGTCCAGCGGGGGGGTGTCTGTGATGGTCTCTGAGAGCTGGTTTAGTCCAGCGGGGGGGTGTCTGTGATGGTCTCTGAGAGCTGGTTTAGTCCAGCGGGGGTGTGTGTCTGTGATGGTCTCTGAGAGCTGGTTTAGTCCAGCGGGGGGGTGTTTGTGTATTTGTACAGGTGTGTAGATGTTCACCTGTGTCGTGTTGCTCCGAAGTGTTGATCTTTCTGCTGGGTTCGCTGTGAGGCGTCGAGCTGCTTCGTACTTCTGCTGCAACACAATAACAACACATTTACAATCTTAATCTACATAAAACTATTGAGTGATAAACACAAATAATCACCATCCACACTGAACACAGAGCAGCTCAGCTTTGATCCATCAGACTGTGTTTGATCAGACTCACGCTGGAGAGCTGGACTCTCGTCTGTCGGACGAATCGAGTGATTCTCAGGATTCTCTTCTAGACTCGACAGGCTGGAAATCTGTCAGAGGACACCATCACTCGATTACAAGGCTTATTAAATCAGAACAAAGAGTACAAGTGAAAGAGACATGCACTGAAAGTGTGTGTTTTCATTCAGAGAGAGAGAGAGAGAGATTGGTTCTGAAGTGCTCTTACTGTCTCCATCTCCATATCAGGACTGTTTTCTGTGGAGGATTTCCAGCTGCTGTTCTCCGTCTGACAGAAAACACAACAAATCTCACTTTAGACACGTAAACACACTTTTGAATGTTTAAGACTTCTGTGCATTTACATTGAAATACACTCAATCACACACACACACACACACACACTCACTCAAACACACACACTCGCACTCACACACACACACACACACACACACACACACACTCACACTCACACTCACACTCACACACACATACACACACTCACACTCACACACTCAACACACACACACACACACACACACACACACACACACACACACACGTTTGTTTTGCTATACTTGTGGGGACTTCCATAGGCATAATGGTTTTTGTACTGTACAGAACGTATATTCTATTGCCCTACACCAACCCTACACCTAAACTTAGCCCTCACAGGAGACTTTTTGCATTTTTACATTTTAAGATAAACTTCATTTAGTATTTTTAATAATTTATTTCACTTGTGAGGACCGGCCAAATGTCCTCACAAAGTCAAAAATCTCAGGCTTTACTATCCTTGTGGAGACATCTGGTCCTCACAAGTATAGCAAAACAAACACACACACACACACACACACACACACACACACACACACACACACACACACACACACACACACACACACACACACACACACACACACACACACACTCACACTCACACACACACACACACACACACACACACTCACTCACACTCACACACACACACTCTCTCTCTCACACACACACACACACACACACACACACACACACACACACTCACACACACACACACACTCACACTCACACTCACACTCACACACACACTCACACACACACTCAAACACACACACACACACACACACACACACACACACACACTCACACTCACACACACACACACACACACACACACACACACACACACACACACACACACACACACACACACACACACACACACACACTTAAACACTGAACTATAGATGCTGTTACTGTAACTGAATGGTTATTAGTAATATTTTGACTCTTAAAGCACAAACCTGCAGCAGCTGTGGACAGAGCGAGCGCAGCAGCTTGAAACACGCTTCTCGATTCAGTAACGACACGAACAGATACTGAAACACAAACAAGAAGATCAGAGGAAGCACTGATCCAAACAAGAAGATCAGAGGAAGCACTGATCCAAACAAGAAGCATCGCTTACGTGATTTCTGATTTCTGTCTGACTGTCTGACTGACTGACTGATTTATTGACTGTCTGATTGACTGACTGACTGACTGTCTGACTGTCTGACTGACTGACTGATTTATTGACTGTCTGATTGACTGACTGACTGACTGTCTGACTGTCTGACTGACTGACTGATTTATTGACTGTCTGATTGACTGACTGACTGACTGTCTGACTGACTGATTGATTGATTTATTGACTGTCTGACTGACTGACTGACTGATTTATTGATTGATTGATACCTTGTGTCCGTCTGTGGTGATGACGGCGATGGCATTGGGAACGATCTTAGCTGTGTGTTTCTTCTTTATGCTCTGAACGCTGGACGCGTGGATCATCACCTACAGAAACACAAACACACATCACTCATGTTCACAATCACATCTGTAGCTGTTCTTCAGTGGTTTGTTCATGAACAGAAGCTCACCTTGGTCTCCTTCAGCAGCACAGATGAGTGGAAGCAGATGTGGCGACTGGACAGGTACATCTTACCGTGGTAAATCACCTCCTTCTGCAGGGCGCAGCTGTGCACTGAAACCAGAAACCTCCATTCACTTCGGAAATAAACACCTGCTTTACTTTCACGTCAAGTATCATTCATTTCTATAGCGCTTTATACAGTTTCCACCTATTCAACTTGAAAATGTAGGCCTTAAATTTTTAATCATAATCAAATTGGCTGTAGAAGTTTGTAAAAAAATTAATTGAATCTAATTTACCTTTAAAAATATGGAGCTGAAATTGCTTAAAGTAGTGAAAAATTTACACTACCAGTCAAAAGTTTTAAAGAATTGTCTTCTGCTCACCAATCCTGCAATTATTTGATCCAAAAATACAGAAAAAAACAGTAATATTGTGAAATATTTTTACTATTTAAAATAACTTCTTTCTATTTTAAATGCATTTTAAAATATAATTTATTTCTGTGATCAAAGCTGTATTTTCAGCATCATTACTCCAGTCTTCAGTGTCACATGATCTTCAGAAATCATTCTAATATGATGATTTGAAGAAACATTTATTATTATTATTATCAATATTTAAAACAGTTGAGTACATTTTTTTCAGGATTCTGTGATGAATAGAAAGATCCGACGATCAGCATTTATCTGAAATAAAAAGCTTTTGTAACATTATACACTTTATTATTCAAAAGCTTGGAGTCAGGATATTTTTATTTATTTTTTTAATTAATTTTTTTTTTTGGGGGGGATCATAGAAATTAATACTTTTACTTAGCAAGGATGCTTAAAATTGATCAAAAGTGATGATAAAGACATTTATAATGTTACAAAAGATTTATATTTCATATGAACGCTGTTCCTCTGAACTTTCTATTCATCAAAGAAACCTGAAACAATTCTACTCAGCTGTTTTCAACATCATAATAATAATAATAAATGTTTTTTGAGCAGCAAATCAGCATATTAGAATGATTTCTGAAGGATCATGTGACTGGAGTAATGATGCTGAAAATCACAGGAATAAATTACATTTTAAAATATATTCAAATAGAAATCAGTTATTTTAAATAGTAAAAATATTTCAGATTTTTTTACTGTTTTTGCTGTATTTTAGATAAAATAAATGCAGGCTTTGTGAGCAGAAGAGATATTGATCATATCATTTTTACAGTCTTGTTTCAAAGCATCTTCACAATAAACATGAAAATAACAGTGTTAATATTGCAAAATTCATCAATTATAAAACAAGCTCAGTGTCAGCTCAACAGAAGACAATAGAGTCATTATTCAAGTCAGTTCTATTTGTTCTCATCTGATAGTTTCATTCTGAATAGATCAGGGAAGTAATAACAGACCCAAATGAGTCAATAGTTATCGTTCAGTAAGAATATAGAGCTATAAAACAACTCAGATCATTTGATGAGAAGCATTTGAGATAATACTGATATCTCTGACAGCTAACAATAATATGTTCTGAGAACGTTTTTCTATGAAGTTATGAAATTTTTTATTTTTTGTATGTTCTCTGCAAATTCTGAAACAAGTAGCAACATTTTACAAATGTTTTGTCCATCAAAAACACTTCAGAAAAATATTTCAATTCCATGAACGATGTATAAGTAATGTTTTTGTGCAAACGTTTGGAGATCATTGTTATAAACCAGAGAAGTTGTTCTATTATTGTTACTGGAAGAACATTTGCTCATAGCTTTGAGTTATTATTTTTGCATTTTTCCATTATTGCACTGTAAAAAATGACCGTGATTTTAACAGTAAAAACTGTGAAAATGCTACAGTAAAAACCTGTTAAATGGTTAACGGTAAGTGTAAAATTTACAGTAAAAATCTGTTAAATGGTTAACGGTAAGTGTAAAATTTACAGTAAAAACCTGTTAAATGGTTAACGGTAAGTGTAAAATTTACAGTAAAAATCTGTTAAATGGTTAACGGTAAGTGTAAAATTTACAGTAAAAACCTGTTAAATGGTTAACGGTAAGTGTAAAATTTACAGTAAAAACCTGTTAAATGGTTAACGGTAAGTGTAAAATTTACAGTAAAAACCTGTTAAATGGTTAACGGTAAGTGTAAAATTTACAGTAAAAAACATAAACTGATGTTCCCAGAATTCCCTGCGTTGCATTTCAAATTTTGTTTGAATTTGATGTTTTTCTTTGAAATAACTATGTTTTTTCTTATCAGTTATGTTTATTAGGGTTGTATGTTACATCTAATGTTGTTAAATTAATGTTTATTGCATATTTCAGTTTAATGAGTCTCAGTGTTTGTGTGAATGACGCTGTTGTTATTATTTAAAAGCTGCTTTGGTTCATCATGTGACTCTCATCAGCTCCTGCTTTTGGTGGTTATCAGTGTATTACAAAGATACAGATTTCAGTACTTCAATAGATTGGTATATTAACATTATATCAGTTAATGAAATTATGGTATTTAATTGTAAATTTAAGTTAAAACCGTAAAACCTAAAATGTTGTTACCGTGTTTTTTACGGTAGAATTACGGTAACCACAGCTGCCGTTTTTTACCGTAAATTTTACGGATTTTATTTTACAGTGTGCGATCTCTTCCGAAACGCTAGAGGAGACACATCTGAGGTGTTTTTCTCAGGAGGATCATTTGAGAAGCAGTCTCTGTGAGAAACAGCTGAGATGTTAACGAGAGGATTATTCTGCTCACCGTGTTCCAGATCCTCCATCTCGGGGATCTCAGGGAAGAGCTTGTGGAAGGTTTTGTTGTGGTTCTTGAAGCTCTGATTGAAAGAACAGAAGGTGAAGACGACCGTGTGTAAGTGTGGATGGACTCATGAAGAATAAACTCACATTACGAGCGCCGGATCCATCAGGCCGGTCCAAACCCTCCTCCTCTATAGTCATGGATCTGATGGAGAGCAGAAGCTGATGTCTCTTATCTTGGCCGGGTCACTCTTATACAGTTTTGTGAGTCTGATTGAATGGCTCACTAACTTATTAACTACTTATGAAGCCTCACCTGTGTAAGACGCTGCCGCTGAGCTCCAGATGCGTCTCGTCTGGATTCTGGAAGCTTCTGCCGTCTGAAGATCTTCTGTTCTTGGGCTTTGCTGTGATTCTGCTGGCCTCCAGCTGATACCTGCTCTCAAACACACATCTACAGTCACACACTAGAGGGTGACACGGGAGTCGATTTTCAAACCTCCCACAAAAGAAATCTCGTCCCGTCCCAATCCCACGAAAAAACTGGGGGAAAATCCTATCCCGTTCCAATCCCGAAAGAATGACTCCCATTCCCTCCCACTCCCGTGTTGTGTTTTTTTGTTGTTGGCAGGAATCTGTCAGTTACAGTAAAAATACAGTACAGATCACAGCGTGCCCACCTTAGTTGAATAAAAATCCAAAATGTAGTTTTTTGTTATTTTATTGAACAGAAAACCAATTTAACCAATGCACAGTGTGCATTGCACACACATTACATTTCATCCATGCTAACACACACGATTTCCATTAGATTTTTTTTCATTTGAAAGTAGACATTTCACTCTCTATAGATATATTTCTCATAAACAGAGTTTGGAAGTTTCTCGCTCAAGTTCACAGAAGCGCAATCCTGTTTGCTTTCATTACTTTACAGAAGCACAACGTTTCGTTGTTATTCTGAGTGCACACAAATAAACATAAAGTCTTTACAGATTCGAAAGATGTATTAGGTTACTTTTATCTGTATGACCAAAAATTACGGAGATTTTAAGAGCAAGTGTCCTGCAGCGAGCGCACTATTCAGCTTCCACTCTCCATACACTTCAATAGCGCACATTTCTCCAGGTTAACATCATATTGAGCGGCCATTGCTACCACATACATCGTTCAGATGAAAAGCCATATTTGAGGTCGATGAATGATAGGTGAGCGTTTGGATGTCCTGCCCGAGTGTATTACCACATAGACCAGCCGTCATGGACTGCGTCATTCACTTAACCAGCCACACCAAAGCAAACAGGAGGAGAGCATAAAGAGACAGGGCAACTAGAATTGAGTTCAGAATTAAAATATACAGTTTATAGTTTATGTACACCGCCCTCCAAAAGTTTGGAGACGTCCTAGAAAATGGGGTTTTGAACAATATTGGCATGAATCCTTTTTAATTTGTGATAATTTTGCGCTGATAAGGGACAGCACAAACATATTTTATTACATAAACCATTTATATATAGAAAAAACTTAAATTTTCGATTCATCAAAATATCCACCATTAGCAGCTATTACAGCTCTGCATAATCTGGGCATCCGAGCTGTTAGTTTATTCAAACATTGACTTGATATATTACTCCAAGCATCCTGAAGGATTGCCCAAAGATGATTCACACTGGTTGGACACTTCTTACGGACATCACGGTCCAGTTCCTAGTAGCTCAATTGGGTTGAGGTCGGGTGATTGGGAGGCCATTCCATGACAGACATGATGCCAGCTGACTGGTTCCTCTCCAAATAGGATTTGCACAGCTTGGAAGTGTGCTTGGGTCAAGCTTGGAAGTGTGCTTGGGGTCAAGCTTGGAAGTGTGCTTGGGTCAAGCTTGGAAGTGTGCTTGGGGTCAAGCTTGGAAGTGTGCTTGGGGTCAAGCTTGGAAGTGTGCTTGGAAGTGTGCTTGGGGTCAAGCTTGGAAGTGTGCTTGGGGTCAATCTTGGAAGTGTGCTTGGGGTCAAGCTTGGAAGTGTGCTTGGGGTCAAGCTTGGAAGTGTGCTTGGGTCAAGCTTGGAAGTGTGCTTGGGTCCAGCTTGGAAGTGTGCTTGAGGTCAAGCTTGGAAGTGTGCTTGGGGTCAAGCTTGGAAGTGTGCTTGAGGTCAAGCTTGGAAGTGTGCTTGAGGTCAAGCTTGGAAGTGTGCTTGGGGTCAAGCTTGGAAGTGTGCTTGGGTCAAGCTTGGAAGTGTGCTTGGGGTCAAGCTCGGAAGTGTGCTTGGGGTCAAGCTCGGAAGTGTGCTTGGGGTCAAGCTCGGAAGTGTGCTTGGGTCAAGCTTGGAAGTGTGCTTGGGGTCAAGCTTGGAAGTGTGCTTGGGGTCAAGCTTGGAAGTGTGCTTGGAAGTGTGCTTGGGGTCAAGCTTGGAAGTGTGCTTGGGGTCAAGCTTGGAAGTGTGCTTGGGGTCAAGCTTGGAAGTGTGCTTGGGGTCAAGCTTGGAAGTGTGCTTGGGTCCAGCTTGGAAGTGTGCTTGGGGTCAAGCTTGGAAGTGTGCTTGGGGTCAAGCTTGGAAGTGTGCATGGGGTCAAGCTCGGAAGTGTGCTTGGGGTCCAGCTTGGAAGTGTGCTTGGGGTCAAGCTTTGAAGTGTGATTGGGGTCAAGCTAGGAAGTGTGCTTGGGGTCCAGCTTGGAAGTGTGCTTGGGGTCAAGCTTTGAAGTGTGCTTGGGGTCAAGCATGGAAGTGTGCTTGGGGTCAAGCTTGGAAGTGTGATATCGTCCAAAACCCCACTTTTCTAGGGCGTTTCCAAACTTTTGGAGGGCAGTGTATGTAAAAGGTATATTTGGGTATAAATTTGGGAATCATTATTCTATTCCCGGTCCCGCCCACTCCCGCTGTCCCGTCCCAATCACGTGATTCGTAGCGATTTTGTTTCCCATCCCGTGGGATTCTCGAAAAATGGTCAGCCTCTAGGACCCTACAGAGACGGTTTAATATGACCACATATCTTCACCTGCTACTCTCAGAAATAAAGGTACAAAAGCTGTCTCTGGGGTGGTACCTATTACACTTTTGTACCTATTAGGTTCTAATATGTACACTTTAAGGTATGGACTCTTTAGATACAAACATGTACCTTTTGAAAAGGTACCACCCCAGTGACAGCTTTTGTACCTTTATTTCTGAGCGTGAGAAACACAACAGCGCTGATGTATTTCATTACACAAGAAGTGACGGTGAATGTCTCGGATCTCATGTTACTTTGTGTAAAACACTTTCGTTATTGTTTTGAGATGATATCTGCATTCCTTCTGAGAAAACAACATGATGACTTCATACAGCAGAACCTTATTTAATCACATATCAGTAATAATTTCATAAAAGCTGTAAAACAGACAGAGATTACATTACATCTTGAAACTTGAAGACTTTTGAGTTTTTAAGATTTTAATGCATTTGCATTGAAGAGAATTGAGGGAAGCTTCAGTTTATATACTACACTCTTAAAAATAAAGGTGTTTAAATGCTTCTTCACAGCGATGCCACAGAAGAACCATGTTTGGTTCCACAAAGAACCGTCTGAAGCAGGGGTTCCCAACCGGGGGGGTCGCGGCCCACTAGGGGGCCTCAGTGATCCTCCAGGGGGGCCGCGAGATGGCTTAAAATTTATTTAAATATGATCCTATAATTGTTTAATTTCATTATTAATGTGTTAAATTAAAATGCTCAAAGCACGGCCTCTCTCGTGCTCTGTGATTGATTGCTTCGGACTCGGCCTCATCACTGTTAAATACAGACTGAACGGCGGCTTCAAAACTTCCAACCGCTGCACGCAAACTACATCTCTGGGCTGTAAGAAGCAAACCGTCGCGCTAATGTAAAGGTAAAGACGATTAGAGTCATAATAACAAACTTGCACGTGCCTAATGTATGACACTCCTGTGTATTAGAGTCGTACATTAGGCACGCATTATACGATTCACGAACTATGCGCGCTCTCGGGGCTCTGATCCCTATCGTATTTTTGTGTGAAATTTCAATATTTGCATAGTTGTCTAAATTAACATCCTGTGAGTGTTTTATAACGGATGCTCACCCATAGAGGAGGATCTTGTGAGGCTTGTTATAGACATGTGAGCATCAGACGCGCTCTGTTCACTGATCCCGTCTTCAGATCGATGTGTTTCAACAGATTTAACATTTATTTGCTGTATTTTTCATTTGTATGTTTATTTTTTTAATGGATACAAACAGTATTCAGTCAGTCCAGTTCAATGGGACAGGTGCAGTGAGTGGTCTTTTGGCATCTCCCTGTTGTCCTGTTTGGTATGGCAGGTTTATATTATTTTATATAGGTTTATAGCATTTATATTATTTTAAAAAGTTATAGAATTTAGCAGAGCATTTCCTTTTAAGTTATGAAGTATAGCTCTAATTTAAAGTTTGTTTGAATTTTGAATTTTTTATTTATTTATAAAAAAAATATGATATGCAGTAGAAGATTAATAAGGCAAAACAAATGTTTTGGTTAGTAAAACAGTTTAAAAATAAACACTTTTCTCTCTGCTGCAGAAGTACAGTATAAGAGGAAATATCAGGCATAGGGGGGCCTTGCAAAATTGACCGGAGAAGGAGGGGGGCCCCGGAGTAAAAAAGGTTGGGAACCCCTGGTCTGAAGAACCTTCTTTCGTCACAAAGGAGCTTGAAAGCTTCTTCAGATGTTAAAGATTCTTTAGGGAACTATTCAGACAAAAAAGGTTCTTCTATGGCACCTTTATTTTTAAGAGTGTATATTACTGTATAATAAACAATATTGCATAATTTCAGTAAATTCATCCATTAATGTTACTACTGTCATCACTGCAAAACCTGTCTTGTTTTCTAGTATAAATATCTAAACATTCTTGAATCGAGTTGAATTTACTTTAAAGGTAAAATGACTTATGATATTATGTCTCGTTTTCTAAAAAAAATATAAAAATGTAGTTATTTTTTGCTTAAAACAAGCAAAAATATCTGCCAATGTGGCAAGAAATGTAATTTTGTTTAGTCTTTGAATTAAGATGATTTTTATTACCCCATTAGCAGATATTTTTGCTCGTTTTAAGCAAAAACTATCAATATTTTGATTATTTGCTTTAGAAAACAAGAGTTAATATTTTTGCTTGTCAAATAAATGCATCTTGATTCAAGAATGTTTAGATGTTTATATTAGAAAACAAGACAGAAATACTAAGTAAGAAATCAATTTTTGCAATGATAGATTTATTATTAATAGTAATTTGAGTCTTACTGCTATTGTTTCTGAACTAAGTGCTTTTGTGACTGAATTCAGAGGCTTTACATAAATAAGAATAAAAGCCTAATGACAGATATCTGAATATTTCTAAAGTTTCCATCTGATTTTAGAAAACAAATGTTGAACAGAACAAGCATTAAAAACACATGTTGGGTTATATTGATTATAACAAGCCAAAGTTGATCAATTCTGTGTTTTTAGCATCAGTAGCTGTGATAAAACAACAGTATGAAACTAAAGCGTGATGTTTGAGATCCTCCAGACGTCTGATCCGGTCTAACGAGCCTCTATAGAAACCTGATTAACACGTCTGATGCAAACCAAGCCTTCAGCCACGCAACACATGCACTTTACATGCACTGATTATTAATATCTACAGTTATTTACAGAATCCTGAAAATCTGTTACATGATGAATATATGCACTGCAAATAAATGCTTTTCTTACTTAGTTTTGTGTCTTGTTTCCAGCCGAAATATCTAAAAAATTATTGAATCAAGATTTTTTAGACACGTACAAAATCTTCAGAAAAAACAAGTCAAAATTAAGTGAGTTTTTGCTTGAAACAAGACAATTATCTGCCAATGGGGTGAGTAAAATAATCTTATTTCAAACAGAAAACAAGATTATTTTGCTTGTTTCAATTTTGACTTGATTTTCCCAAAAACAAGAGAATAAGTTTTACTTGTCTTGAAAAATCCTTCTTGATTTAAGATTTTTTTAGACATTTTGGCTGGAAACGAGACTTAAAATCTAAGAAAAGCATTTTTTTGCAATGTGCATCGACTACAATATACATTTTTTTAATGATAAAAAGATGTAAAAATATCTTGCAAAAGGACACATGAATAAAAAATATGCATAAAATGAAATTATGTTCATGTAATCATCAGGTTGTCCTGGAACGTGAGCCTTTTCATACTGCTTCTGATAATAATGCTACACAAAATTCTATAAAAATCAAAACTATATTGTTCCTCAAATCAGCAACTGTGAGTGAAAGCGGCAGGCGTGTGAATAATCATATTTAATGGTTCATATCATGTGAGGTGTGAATGTCAGGATGAAGGCAAGCGTAGCCAGAGGCGTCGTCTTTTTTACCGCGGTAAATAACTCAGTGTGGTAAAATGAACACCGACAGGTTGAGTTTGTAGACACAAGCACATGTGCTCTTGATGTTCTTCTGTCTGTGAAACACTTTCTCTTTCTGCAGCCAGTGAACTCTAACACATGTATAAACTTGCCTTGACTTGTATCTGATTATTCATACATTAGTCTGAATGTGTCACAGACGAAGTGTTCTGACGATCATTTAGAGGATTGATCTCTGCACGTTAAGCATTGTTATTTTAATATTCTTATATTCTATTTATTTATTTAATTGTAAACAACTGTGTTTTAGCCTGTAGTATATAACCTTAAATGTACTTATTTCTAT
>CM049845.1:38803286-38805786 GCA_027422415.1 Schizothorax lantsangensis
ATTCAAAACACTTAAAAAAATTATATAAAATGAATATAAAAATTCAAGGAAAAGCTACCCTAAATTAATGAGTTAATGAGTCAGACTCGGTGTAACATACGTGTAACAGACTCTGTGTAACATGTGTAACAGACTCTGTGTAACATATGTGTAACAGACTCGATGTAACATATGTGTAACAGACTCTGTGTAACATGTGTAACAGACTCTGTGTAACATACGTGTAACAGACTCGATGTAACATATGTGTAACAGACTCTGTGTAACATATGTGTAACAGACTCTGTGTAGCATATGTGTAACAGACTCTGTGTAACATATGTGTAACATACTCGGTTTAACATATGTGTAACAGACTCGATGTAACATATGTGTAACAGATCCTGTGTAACATATGTGTAACAGACTCGGTGTAACATATGTGTAACAGACTCGGTGTAACATATGTGTAACAGACTCGGTGTAACATATGTGTAACAGACTCGGTGTAACATATGTGTAACAGACTCGGTGTAACATATGTGTAACAGACTCGGTGTAACATATGTGTAACAGACTCTGTGTAACATATGTGTAACAGACTCGGTGTAACATGTGTAACAGTAGCTGCCTATTACATCTACATAATTACAAACTGTAATTACAGGCTGTTCCATAACTTAGTTACATGGTAAGTACATTTAGTTTCATGTAAGTACAACGGCTACTACTAAGTACTTAACTAGGTAATTACTCTGTATAATGACACCTTAAAATAAAGTGTTACCCAAGAATGTTGCTCTTAGAAGGGTTTCTAAACGTAATGAGAACATATATCAAATATGAATAAAGTTATAAGAACATTCCATACACGTTACTTTATAAGCGTTTTGTCTTAACTCTTAAAAAGCTTTTGTTATTGAGAATGTTATTAGGATCTGAGGAGAAAGCAGATGCTCATAGATTCTCATATAATAGTGATAATATTAGTTCAGTTGGGTAAAATGTATTTTGTCTGAGGTTTAGCATGTGATTATTATTAGCTGAACGCCTCTTTCAGAGCACACAATGCAAACTTTCACATTCTGTCTGTCTTTATCTTGTACTTGACTGGAATCCTTTAAGATCTGAAGATTTCAGTGACCTTCTAAAACCGGATCGGTGGAGTTTATTCGGCTGAAAACTAACAGAAGCAGCTGTGAGTTCAGAATGTGAGATGAATGTGGTGATTAAACGCCTGAGACACACGCAAGTGTGCTTAAAATACAGTAGATCTGCACTGTAAAAAATGAAAAGTTGACACCTTAAAAGTTCAAGGCACAGCTTTTTTGAGTTTACTCAACTTTCGGACCCAGTTGTTCACTCAACCCAAGTCACATGTCTCTTTTTTGTTCAACTAACACAGTTTTGTTGGATAAAAAGATTTGTAATGCTTTTCCAATGTGTCTCAAATTATGTTCTGTGAACTTTTTTTACTTGTTTACAAATGACAAACATTAATGGATAAGTTAGTCTAATAAGTAGACAACATTGTCTTTGTTTGTAAGACAACTTACAAGACTAAAGCCTCTTTCACACAGCCATTTCGGAAAATACACGGAAAATGTGTCCCGTGATTTGTCCCGGGATGGTCTGATTTTGGTTCATTCACACTGCCAGTGATTTTCTGGTATTTGTGTGTGCGTTCACACACGACCCGTAAAGATCCCGTAAAGACATATACGTGACGTGTATAATGCGCCGCGCACCATTTCACTAAACTGAATGATTTCAGCTTCAGCGCAGATAGTGAGGAGCTCCCTGATCGCTGCTTCATTCCAGTTTACACATTTTTCGTCGTGTGAACGTTGATCTGCCTTCAAAACACCCGGTAAAACAGTCGAACGATAAAGTGCGTCATCACTACGACACACCCTTTACGGCATTGATCCGGCTTTTGTTCACACAGCGCTCGTTCCGGGACTGAACCCGTCAATGTTACTAGGATCCCCAACCCGGGATCAATCCCGGAATTAATCCCGGGACGTGTTTGCGTTCACACAGAAGCACTCCGGCAATTTTCTGGCAACGGGACCAACGTGCAGTGTGAATGGGGCTTAAGATATTCCAGAAAAGGGTCAAAAGTGGTTGAACATACTTTAGAGACACTAACCTCAAGAACACTGGCAATCAACAAATGTTAAAAAGATGAGCACTTTACATCACAGTACAGCAAATAACACAACAACAAAAAAGTTAATCAGCAAACAGCAAAACAATAATCCTATAACAGTAACTGCATAATTTATTAATGCTGGGAACTCACCAAGCCTTACATTTCAACAACATGAAATTCTTTGTTCAGACGACTGTGTTTAACTAGTTGGGACGACATTTGGGGTAATTTTGCTGGTCTGAACAAGGGTTTTAATGTAGGTTCATGAAAATAGCATAATTTAGTATATGAGACTCAAAAGGTTTCGTAAACTGGAAAATGTGCCGTTTTTTACAGCGTGGACGCTTTAGCCTTTGGATGATTTAT
>CM049845.1:38810786-38830786 GCA_027422415.1 Schizothorax lantsangensis
TTATACATTTTTCTTTTATGCCAAAAATCATTAGAATATTAAGATCATGTTCCATGAAGATATTTAGTAAATTTCCTACCGTAAATATATCAAAACTTAATTTTTGATTAGTAATATGCATTGCTAAGAACTTCATTTGAACAACTTTAAAGGCGATCTTCTCAATATTTTGATTTTTTTGCACCCTCAGATTCCAGATTTACAAATATTGTCCTATCATAACAAACCATACATCAATGGAAAGATTATTTATTCAGCTTTCAGATGATGTATAAATCTCAATTTCACAAAATTGACTGGTTTTGTGCTCCAGGGCCACAAATATATCAGCCATCCATCACATTTTAATCATGGTGACACATGTTGGTAGTTTTTGTTGGGTTTACCGCGGTGCATTACTGTACTGTACTGTACACTGCAGATCTGTGACGCTGATCTGAGTCTGATATCGTCTCTCTGGGCTCTTCGTGTGCTTTAACTCGTTTCGTTTGACTGATAATGCTGATGAGAAACGTGTGTAATGTCTAAGAACACGTGCGTTTTGTTTGCGAAGGAGCGATACTTCACGACTGTTTCGGTAAGGTTTGGGCTCCGGAGGGCCGCGGGCCGTCGTCTTCCTCTAGAACACAATCAGTGCACAGGAGATACAAAATATCTGAGAGGGTTACGAAGCACAACACTGTACATCTGAGCCATGTACAGTCACATTAGCTGGCCAACTACACCACAGCTCACGAATTATATTGCCATAAAAATCATATAAATAACAGATCCTTCAAAATTCAAGCATAAACAAACCGAAATTAATTGATTAAATATTTGACAACAACGATAAGGCTCACTTCTCGGGTGGAGCTCTCAGAACCGGCTCGTACTCCTAAACATCACGCCTGTGCTAAACTAAACATGACAAGAAGAGTTTCGTCGGGTTCGAGTCAAAACGGGTGATGCAACCGTCTCAGAAGATCGTTCTAGCGTTTGACGCGTGGCTGGAAATACTGGCGATTCCTCTAGAACGTGCATTTATCTTTGAACCCAATAACCGAGGCTCGTCCCATCATAAAGACACGGCGGAGTACATTATGCCACAGCAGAAAGATGCAAAAGAACATGAACACTCCCTCGGCCTCCAAACACGGTATAAGCAGCATATAGTCATGTAGAGTCCAGTCTGTCTCGTGCACAGCTCCCGAGGATCAGGAAAGCGATTATATCACATGTGCTAATGTACAGCGTTGGCTGCGGTTCTGCGGTCGCTCCGTTAGGCACAGAAGGTAGGAGATCTGCTTCCGTTCGTTCGGGATGGCAACGATGACTCAGGCAGGCACAGACCGGCTCACGTTCCCTCCGCTCGGCTGACGTTGGCAAATACAGTTCGAAGAAACTCCCACTGAAGGGTGCAGCAATTATCCAGGCTTTGATTTAAGTTGTTCTCGTTGTTTTGCTTTAAATAGATTTTGTACATGTAATATTTTCCTCTTGTTACGAAGAAGATCTTCATCCACAGTTTAATAATTCTAAAAAGCCGACCACAACATTAATATCAATATTTGAACACTGAGGTAATAGTTAGCGTTGTTGACGCAGAGCGTCTCCTGGAGTTCCCGAGAGAACGTCTGCTCTGCGTCGCTGTCCGTGTGTCGTCGTCGTTCCTCTGCGGGTGTTTGTGGGGTTGTTGAGGGGGAAGGTGTTGGAAAGGTTGGCGTTTTTCTTATGTTGCATAGTGATCAAAACTTCCAAGGTACTCCAAAGCGGCTTGATAGCAGAACTGATACTCGTCCTGAGAACAGACAGACAATTAAATAAATAATATCTAATTTTTGCACTTTTTCCATAACAGTATAAATCATAGCAAATCTTGCGGTGGTCCAGAGTCTGGTACTTTGAGTCTGAGGTGATTAACACTGTTTTCTGAAATCGACTGAGATCTTCCACAGACTCTTTGTCGGTCACGTGACGCGTGTTTTACCTCAGTTTGCACCATCGCTGGTCGTTGTGTGCGCAGCATTTTGACGGTCTGGAAGATGTCCACAGCGCCCTCGTAACGCATCCGCTCCAGGACGATACTGAGGGTGATGAAGACACCCGTACGCCCGACGCCCGCACTGAGAGAGAAATGAACGAGACCAGAATGAGACGTGAGACATGAATGGGACAAGAATGAGACATGAATGAGACGTGAATGAGACATGAACGAGACAAGAATTAATGAGACATGAATGTGACAACAATGAGACATAATACATAAATGAGAAAAATGAGACAAGAATGAGACATGAGACATAAATGAGACAAGAATGAGACATGAAAGACGAGAATGAGACGAGAATGAGACATGAACGACAAGAATGAGACATGAAAGAGGAGAATGAGACGAGAATGAGACATGAATGACAAGAATGAGACGAGAATGAAACAAGAATGAATGAGACATGAACGACAAGAATGAGACATAAGACATAAATGAGACGAGAATGAGACGAGAATGAGACAAGAGTGAGACATGAATGACAAGAAAGAGACATGAATGAAAAGAATGAATGAGACATGAAAGACGAGAATGAGACGAGAATGAGACATGAATGACAAGAAAGAGACATAAATGAAACAAGAATGAATGAGGCATGACAAGAATGAGACATAAGACATAAATGAGACAAGAATGAGACAAGAATGAGACATGAATGACAAGAAAGAGACGAATGAAACAAGAATGAATGAGACATAAGACATAAATGAGACGAGAATGAGACAAGAATGAGACATGAATGACAAGAAAGAGACGAATGAAACAAGAATGAATGAGACATAAGACATAAATGAGACAAGAATGAGACAAGAATGAGACATGAATGACAAGAAAGAGACGAATGAAACAAGAATGAATGAGACATAAGACATAAATGAGACGAGAATGAGACATGAATGAGACATGAATGACAAGAATAAGACACGAATGAAACAAGAATGAGACAAGAATGAGACGAGAATGAGACATGAAGAAGATGAGACATGAATGAAACAAGAATGAATGAGACAAGAATGAGACATGAATTAAACAAGAATGAGACATGAATGACAAAAATAAGAGACATGATGAGACATGGATGAGACAAGAATGAATGAGAAAAGGATAAGACAAGAATGAGGAATAAATGAGACATGAATAAGTCTGTCACATCTGCTCCTCGCGCTCATCTCTAAACACGGAGTGTGAGGATCGTAACGCACCTGCAGTGGACTGCGATTGGTCCGTCCTGACCAAACTGCTCCTTGGTTTTATGCACCTGTCCAATGAAATCAATGAAACCCTCGCCTGACTTTGGAACTCCTTGTTCTGGCCAATCGGTGAACTGGAACTGTCTGACGGTTCTGGACTGTCCGTCCTGTGGAGAGAAAGACAGTGAATCCGAACATCTCCAGACGTGAGAAACACCTGAGCCTGTAGAAACACAGATCGGATCTGCCGGGACTCTGCTGTTTCTTCATCAGCTTTAACACAGCTTTACCAGATCATACCGCGGTAAATGACTCACCCTGGCGTCGGTGACTTTGAACTCTCTCAGGATGTACTGCGGCATGTTGTATTCTGCCATGGGATCCACTACAAAGTACTGATAGCGTGCCGAACGCTCGGCTGGCCAGTACTGATGACATTTCTCCTGTGAACGCACAAACACACGGTACTGATGGGTCGTTCTTGAACGATTCGTTCCGAATCTTTAATGTGACTCGGTAAGAACGAGTCATCTCGGGGAGTGATTCGTTCAGTCACGCGTACTGGAGTTTCGAGTCTTCGGGTTTGAGTCATTCGTTCATCACATGACAGCCCCATAAGCTCAACCTATGCAATAATAATAATAATAATAACCAACCAGTGTTAATTTCGTTAATGAAGACGACGACGAAAAAATATTCGAACATGAACTAGCGATCTGAAACAATGGCCTCAGCAGCCGAAGGGTTAGGGACTGGGTGACCAGAGGTCACGTTTTTCCCGGGAGTCACAATTCGTTGTCGAATAACTTAAAGTTTATGAAGGCGGGATAGACGGAATCATGCTGATAGAAGTGCTCTCTCTCTCTCTCTCTCTCTCTCTCGCGCACGCTCCACTTCTTCAGTCTCATACACGATCAGTTCTCAGTTAGCGCTCAAATACACACACAGCAGTCCAAATGTCTGTAGAGTATCTCATGTAAATACAGTCGGTTATGGCTTAAATGAGCGTATAACAGATGAAAACTCAATGCGTGCCAGTATTACATGCATACCTTCCGTCTTAAAGGGACAGCGTTCCTAAATAAATACCTATCTGTGTCATCAATGTTAACCAACAAAAGATGTTAAATAAATGTAAACTTGTTAAGTAAGCCTACTGTATCTGAAAAATGAGTTTAATTTGTATTTCTACCAAAAAATGAAAATTAATTCCAGTTTTTCCAAATTCAATCCTTGATTCAAATTTATCATATACTTAATTGATTTGGTCTAAAGAGAGAAGAATTAATGACTATTTTTGTTTGAATACTACATATAAAATATCTACCGAAATAAACGTTGGTAACTGCAGTTTAACTAAAAGTTATGACTAAAAGTTGACAAAAAATGCGATGACTTTTCGTCGACTAAAACTATGAAAGACTCAAATGACTAAAATGTGACTAAGACTATTAAGCATTTTCGTCTCAAGATAAAGACTAAATCAAAAATGCCTGCCAAAATTAACACTGGAATCAACTCTTTAGTGTATTACCTTTGTTACCACATTCAGTGTTATGGAAAAGAACCACCATGACAGAAATTCACACATTTATAAACTCTAAGAAATAAAAAGCTACAATTTGAGACCAGAAATGCATCACGTAACTGTAAGAGTAAATAATAATAATAACCATGCACCCGTTTGTAAGGAAGGTTGTAAATTAACTAATTTCTCCATTCAATGCTGTGAACCCAGCAGGCACCAGACGTCTATGTAACGTCAGGTTGATGTTGGACATGACGTCAGGCAGACGATGCATTTTGGCTGAAAATGAAAATCGGGTTGACGTCAATATTTGACGTCAATTTGACGTTGACTTAACGTTGGATTTCGGTTACACAACCTAAAAACAACTAAAGCTCAACGTCAGCTGACGTCGGTATTGGACATCAATTTAACATTGACATTGGACGTTGGATTTACATTGGATTTTGGTCACCCGACGTAGCAACCAAAATGTAACCAAATATCAACGTCTTATGACGTTGTGTGCCTGTTTTGTGCCTGCTGGGAAGTCACGTGACAAAAGAACGAACGACTCGAGAGATGAACTAATCAATTCTCTTTCCGGCTCAGACTGAACTGGTTAAGCTTATGAGGCTTTCACGTGATGAACGAACGACTCAAACCCGAACATCATATCTAATCATAGACTAAAGACCCAGGTAAACAATGAATTAATCTTTCTGTTTCTTACAGCATTATAGTTTTGTATTGTTTGTAGTGTGATCAACGTTTGCGTAAGTAGTAGATGTGTTAGGGAAGTAACACGTAACATACTAATCATATTTTGCTAAAATGAACGAAATGACTCGGAAAAAAGATTCGTTTATTTGCCGTCACTCACCCGTCCCATCTCACGCAGTTTGGTCAGCATCACCACGATGGTGGAGTTGTGTTCCCACAGCATGCGCCAGAAGTCCTCCGTGGTCTCCGCCAGCGGCCCCTGCGTCGCAATATACGCCCTCTGCTGCCTAAAAACACACATCATGAGATCATAACCTGACCACCAGCGCTACTATCCGCCGTATAACCAGCGCTGGGGAAAGCTACTTTTAAAAGTAATGTGTTACAATATTGCGTTACTCCCTAAAAAAGTAACTAATTACGTTACTTTGTTACTTTTTATGGAAAGTAATGCGTTACGTTACTTTTGAGTTATTTTTAAATCTGGCCAGGGCTTGCTTGTTTGTTTTTAATATAAAAAAGTTATATAAAAAGCCCTTTTTATAGAATACGGCTCAGTCTGAAGGAATAGATTCACGTCTGTACAGTAGAGGGCGCCGCTCAAACTAATCACATGAAGAATATGACACAGTTCAACACTATTCAGCAATAACTACAATCAAACACAAATGTGTCATTTATGATTATTATTATGGTTGAATTGGATCATCGAAGCTCAGCAGGTTAATAAAATGGGATTAAATACATAAATTATATTTGTCTTATTTAACATATTTAATTATTGCAGGTTTGTCTAATATTCTGAGTCTGTTTTTATTGATTGTGAGGAACACTGAATGTGTTTTTGTGCAGGTGAGATGAGTAAATACATGTTGATATTTAGTCTAGAACTACAGTAAGATCATGTTCACACACAACGCTCTGATTTCTGTCACCATGGCAACACCAGAGCTGTCACTCAATACATCACCATGGCAACACCAGAGCTGTCACTCAATACATCACCATGGCAACACCATGGCTTCATCCACCAGGCTGTCAGGAAGCTGAACTCCCTCCCGTCCTTGCCCCCCCTCCCCTCTCTTACCCCACGAATCACTGAACTCGGACCCCCACCCCACCACCACCACCACCCACACTCACACACACTCACACTCACACACACACACACTCACACTCACACTGAGACAAGCACCGGTCACTTGTACAGCATTGGACTGACCTCATTCATTCAACTACCTCGTCTGGCAGTCTGAATAAAAAAGACTGCTCCTTGTCACTTTAAATAGTCTTATAAGCTCTTTGCACTACACCATTTATATTCTGCACTGTTTGTTTGTTTGTTTATCTCACTGATTTGCACTATCTGCCATGTGCCCTATGCCACTTTATCCATTTTTTTTATATTATTATTTTTATTTTCTTTATTTAATGTTTTATTTTTTTCCTACATGTCCTTATTTGTAATAGTTGCATTTTTGTGTATGTATGTGTGTATGTGTGTGCATGTATGTATGTATGTATGTATGTATGCATGTATATGTATGTATGTATGTATGCATGTATGTATATATATATATATATATATATATATATATGTATTTGTATATATGTATATATATATATATATGTGTGTGTGTATGTGTATGCATATATATGTATATATATGTATATATATATATATATTGATTTGTACTTATCTGTATTTTTGCGTTCTACTGTTTGTGTTTAGTGTTATCTGTATGCACCAGGGAGTAAGAGAGTAACGCAATTTCAATTCTCTGTATGTATGTACGGTACATGTGGCAGAATTGACAATAAAGCTGACTTTGACTTGACCAGAGCTGTCACTCAATACATCACCATGGCAACACCAGAGCTGTCACTCAATACATCACCATGGCAACACCAGAGCTGTCACTCAATACATCACCATGGCAACACCAGAGCTGTCACTCAATACATCACCATAGCAACACCAGAGCTGTCACTCAATACATGAGAAACATAGTAACTCTTACTTATTTGAAAAAGATGTTTCATTCTAAATCCAAAAGTAATGTTACTTTACTAGTTACTTAAAAAAGTAATCTGATTACGTAACTCGCGTTACTTGTAATAATGCATTACCCCCGACACTGTGTATAACATCATGGAATCTGGAGCTGGAGTCCAGCGCTGTACCTATATCCGTCGATGAAGCTGGCGTTGATGTAGTCGGAGCCTTCCAGGCCTCTGATTGGCTGCAGACACGCGCGGGTGGTTTCGTACGGCATGATGTTCACCAGCCGGTTCTTGAACTTGTTGCAGGGCAGATTAGCGCTGACGAACCTGGAGGTGTGTGCTTTACTGTTGGCCAGACGCTGACAGAACCACAGAAGACTAGTGTGAAGCACGGCATTAAACTGCTGCAGGTCACAAACTGAGTTTAACTAAAACCAACAGATCTGAACTTTGTTGAAGGTCACATTAAAGCTGCCCTGAAACACTTTACCAGGCCTTCATCACCTAACCCACAACTTGACTATTTATGTACTATGCAGGCTTTCATTCTCAAATAGATGCGTATTTAAATTCATACATTACATTTTCAAAACTCTGATGATCTAAACAATAGTGAAATAACAACACATTGATATTTATTGTGCACCAGTCAAAACTTTGGAATAATACAAATTTGGTAATGTTCTTGAAAGAAGTCTCCAAGGCTGCATTTATTTGATCAAAAATACAGTAAAAATTGTGATATATTATTCTAATCTAAATCAGCTGTTTTCTATGTGAATATGTGTTAAACTGTAATTTATTTCTGTGATGCGCAAAGCTGTATTTTCAGCATCATTACTGCAGTCTTCAGTGTCACATGATCTTCAGAAATCATAATAATATGCTGATTTGATGCTCAACAAACATTTCTGATTATTATCAATGTTGAAAACACTTGTGCTGCACAATATTTTTGTGGAAACTGTGATACACAACTATAAATAAGTACAAATACACTATATACACTATATAAAAAAAGTATAAATACACAACTACATATAACTGTGGTACTATAAATAAGATGAAAAAAAAGAAGTAAATACTTTTATTATTTTAGTTTTTGCTGTGGCATCGAAATATTGTTTTTTTATATTTTCTTGATCTTAAAAATGATCCGATCCATGGCTCAAAAACCGTAATATAATCCGAACTAATCTTAATTTAAAGGCTAAACAAAATTATTTTTCTTACCCCATTGGCAGATATTTTTGCTCGTTTTAAGCAAAAACTAAAAAAGTAATTTTACCTGTAAAGTAAATGCATCTTGATTCAAGAACATTTAGATATTTATACTAGAAAACAAGATAATTTTTTACAGTGTGCCAGTGGAAACGCACCGTGAGGTTTGTGATGATTATTAAGCGGCATATTTTCTTAGCAATAGATACTATTTACACTGTTAAAATAGCAAGATTTTCTGCTATTTATACTACTTATTGCACACAGTGGCGATTATCTGCACCTCAGTATTGTAGTACATTATAAAACAGTATGCAATAATAACGTATTGAGTGTAAATTATAGTTTTAATTCAAATTATTAAATGCATGCCACCTTATTGGGACAATAAAGCCCGCCGAGCACCTACCCGATACTCTATTTTCAACTTTGTGATTATTTCCTTCATTTTTATTGAAAATAAATGCGATATGAGATTTGAGGGTTCGAACTCGGGTCCAAAAACCACACGCCTTACCATCTACGCCAATCGTCGTTTTTTGTAGTGTTGACTCGTCCAATCACATGTTAGTGGGCGGAGTTAGTGTAAATAGCCTCTGCCAACAAGGCGGGCTATTTGCACTTAGTGTAAATAGACACATTATCACACGCACCTTGAACTCCAGCTCTATGCCGGTCACGTGTTCTCCGGCCTCCACCTGCGACAGGTTCTGTATGTAGGAGTAGAGGCTGCGCGCCGCCACCTCTGTGTTCCCGCAGGCCACGGCCTCCAGCAGAGCCTCGTGGATGAAGCCGTACTGATCCTCCGTCTGCACCATGTAGTTCCTCTGCGAGCGCATCAGGGTCACGTGACCGTACACATCCACCGTGCGCTCGAGACGGATGCGCTCCAGCATGGCATCGATCACGATGAAGCATCCGGTGCGGCCCACGCCAGCGCTGAGACACACACACACACACACACACACCGCGCTTTACTACAGTATAATTTCCCTGCTCACTAATCCGAACGCTGATATCAAGACAGACAGATGTGGACACAACAAAGCACTGTGGGATTACGCGGTTTAATAACTATAATCCAGATTACAGATGAACACGCATGATGCAGAACATCCGTGAGGAAACACTGCTGCCGTGTGTGTGTAATCTGGTGAAGATACTACACTACTGTGAAAGAGTGTGTGAGTGTGTGTGTGTGAGTGTGTGTGTGTGTTCATGCATCAGTAATAGGATCACACTCTCCTCCAGGCTCGCACGCAAGCACACACTCACACACACACACACACACACACACACACACACACACTCACACACTTACACGCACACACTCGCACACACGCACACACTCACACACACACTCACACACACTTACACACACACACTCGCACACAAGCACACACTCGCACACACGCTCACACACACTCACACGCGCACGCGCACACACTCACTCACACACTCACACACTCACACACACTTACACGCACGCACGCGCACACGCACACACACACACACACACTCACACTTACACACGCACGCACACGCACTCACACACACACACACACACACACACACACACTCACACACACACTCACACGCACACACTCACTCACACACACACACACACACACACACACTCGCACACACACACACACTCACACACACGCGCACGCGCACACACGCACACTCACACTCACACACACACACACACTCACACACACACACTTCACACGCACTTACACGCACGCACGCACGCACGCACACACACTCACACAGTGTCCTTTTGTTCACACACACAAAATATTTTTTATGATTTCTCTTTGTGCTATACGCACACACTGGAAAGTTTTACATAAATGTAAATATACTAAATGTAAACCCCACTTTAACATCTTCAAACTCGTATTTAAATACAATATCAATGCACGCTAGAATTTGTGCACTTAATATATTTGCTTTATTTGTATGCATCTCTCCTTTTTTTTCCACAAATTTAAAGAACTTACATTTATTTTTCGCACTATTGACATGAGTATTTTTTTATTGAAAGGTACACTCATTTTCTGTCTGTTTTCACACTCAATAAAAAAAAAAAAAAAAAAAAAAAACACACGCACACACACACACACACACACACACACACACACACACACACACACACACACACACACTTACACGCACGCACGCGCACTAGTGACGTCTGCTGGTCAAAACGGTGTAAATGCAATGAAAATCCTGTATAAACATGTATAAAAACACCTTTTCCAAACCAACTGCACATATTGTACTGAAAATACAATCTATTAAATGCAATTAACAAATCATCAAATACCATTAAATATGAAGTGTCTATATAATATGTTATTTTATACATTTTTTGGGCTTGTTTAGTTTGTTTTTATAAATAGATTGCTTAATCAGGCCAATAAGAGACTATTAACTAAAACTATTTTATTATATAAATATCAAATGTCTATCAAATTTATAAAACTGATCCAAGATCAGGTAAAAACCATATAGACAGTGGTTCACGGGTTCACAAAGATCTTTGAAATTCTCCTCGTATCCTGAATTCACGTGATTTGTCAGTTTGATAGTGCTCTGAATCACTGGCTCATAAATGATTCACAAAGGTTTTGAAGAAAGCACACATCACTAAAGCCTGAGTGCTTCTGTGGCTCCGGGTGGATCTGAGGACAGACCAGTTTAGTCTGCAGAACTGAAGCGGAGGCCTCAGCACAATTAATGAATAGAGCAAGCAACTCTTATATAACAGCAGAACAGTCTTACTCTGCAAGATGAAGGGTTCGAGAGGGAATAAACAACACATTTGTGTTTGCAGCGCGTTATCATCGGCACAGATCGATGCAAACATGCAGGAGTTTGCTTCAGTGAAACAAGTCAAGTCAGCTTTATATATATATATATATATATATATATATAGTGCTTTTAACAATACAGAGTGTGTCAAAGCAGCTTAGAGAGTGTGTAACACAGCTGTAAGTGAAAGTGCTCCGTGTATAAAGTTATCATCTCTCAAAAGAGTCGACTGAATCATTGTTTTTAAAACGAATCCCTGTTTGACGTCAACATGAATCATTAGCATATTGCCGCCCACTTATTGGTCTGAATGAAAATGCAAATTCATTCTTTGCCACTAGGTGGCGCTTTTGGAGCGGTTTCCACGGTAACGCTGTGCACAAAGTAACACTGCGCTCACAAACACTGCTTTAAATGAAATCGACCAATCAGAGCAGAGTAGCGTCACGCAAAGGAGGGGTTTGGAAAAATGAATCGTTTGGGAGTCGTTGAGCAAGTAACATAAAATAAATACATATTATAAGTTTTTTGACCTTGCATGCATGTCAACCTGTTGTTGTGGACTCATACCTGCAAACTCACAAGAGGTCAAAAAGGTGACAGAGTTTGGAGTTTACCCCCCCCCCCCAGAATAATTTTATTTGAGAATATAACATGTAAATGATGCGTTCTGGTGCACTCTGACAACATAATAAAGGAAAAAGACAACATATGCTTCAAGTAAAAAAAGCACATTTATCCCACAAACCTTTTGGACAGTGCAACTCTTGTCATCGGTGTTCATACTTGTCTTTGTGAGCAGTGGAGTACTTTATTTTTGCAAATTTTAATGTTCATATTAGAGTGTGCATACTATCAACAAACTCATCTTTTCACTGCAGAGTAAACTGCATCTGAAGAGGCATTAGATGTATTTACACACTGTTTGATGAAGCTGAGCTGCCATAAACACATTTACACCACAACATTTCAAGATTAATGTTTTAAATATTTAAGTTAAAAATGTTGGGAAAAATGAAATACTTTTAAATATAAAACCAAACCACCAGTAGATGGCGGTAAATGACTGTTTTAATGAGCGAGCCATTATTCATTCGTTCAAACGGCTGATTCATTCAAAAACGAGGCAAGTGACTACTATGAATGGGTTACTGAATCATTGACTCACTTGATTCGTTCAAAAACGAGGCAAGTGACTACTATGAATAGGTTACTGAGTCATTGACTCACTTGATTCATTCAAAAACGAGGCAAGTGACTACTATGAATGGGTTACTGAATCATTGACTCACTTGATTCGTTCAAAAACGAGGCAAGTGACTACTATGAATAGGTTACTGAAGTCATTGACTCACTTGATTCATTCAAAAACGAGGCAAGTGACTACTATGAATGGGTTACTGAATCATTGACTCACTTGATTCGTTCAAAAACGAGGCAAGTGACTACTATGAATGGGTTACTGAATCATTGACTCACTTGATTCATTCAAAAACGAGGCAAGTGACTACTATGAATGGGTTACTGAATCATTGACTCACTTGATTCGTTCAAAAACGAGGCAAGTGACTACTATGAATGGGTTACTGAATCATTGACTCACTTGATTCGTTCAAAAACGAGGCAAGTGACTACTATGAATGGGTTACTGAATCATTGACTCACTTGATTCGTTCAAAAACGAGGCAAGTGACTACTATGAATGGGTTACTGAATCATTGACTCACTTGATTCGTTCAAAAACGAGGCAAGTGACTACTATGAATGGGTTACTGAATCATTGACTCACTTGATTCGTTCAAAAACGAGGCAAGTGACTACTATGAATGGGTTACTGAATCATTGACTCACTTGATTCGTTCAAAAACGAGGCAAGTGACTACTATGAATGGGTTACTGAATCATTGACTCACTTGATTCGTTCAAAAACGAGGCAAGTGACTACTATGAATGGGTTACTGAATCATTGACTCACTTGATTCGTTCAAAAACGAGGCAAGTGACTACTATGAATGGGTTACTGAATCATTGACTCACTTGATTCGTTCAAAAACGAGGCAAGTGACTACTATGAATGGGTTACTGAATCATTGACTCACTTGATTCGTTCAAAAACGAGGCAAGTGACTACTATGAATGGGTTACTGAATCATTGACTCACTTGATTCGTTCAAAAACGAGGCAAGTGACTACTATGAATGGGTTACTGAATCATTGACTCACTTGATTCGTTCAAAAACGAGGCAAGTGACTACTATGAATGGGTTACTGAATCATTGACTCACTTGATTCGTTCAAAAACGAGGCAAGTGACTACTATGAATGGGTTACTGAATCATTGACTCACTTGATTCGTTCAAAAACGAGGCAAGTGACTACTATGAATGGGTTACTGAATCATTGACTCACTTGATTCGTTCAAAAACGAGGCAAGTGACTACTATGAATGGGTTACTGAATCATTGACTCACTTGATTCGTTCAAAAACGAGGCAAGTGACTACTATGAATGGGTTACTGAATCATTGACTCACTTGATTCGTTCAAAAACGAGGCAAGTGACTACTATGAATGGGTTACTGAATCATTGACTCACTTGATTCGTTCAAAAACGAGGCAAGTGACTACTATGAATGGGTTACTGAATCATTGACTCACTTGATTCGTTCAAAAACGAGGCAAGTGACTACTATGAATGGGTTACTGAATCATTGACTCACTTGATTCGTTCAAAAACGAGGCAAGTGACTACTATGAATGGGTTACTGAATCATTGACTCACTTGATTCGTTCAAAAACGAGGCAAGTGACTACTATGAATGGGTTACTGAATCATTGACTCACTTGATTCGTTCAAAAACGAGGCAAGTGACTACTATGAATGGGTTACTGAATCATTGACTCACTTGATTCGTTCAAAAACATGGATTCGTTCAGTAACGAATCACTAATGTGTTGCTCGGAGACACAAAACACTTCTGCTGTGGCTTTGATTGAAACTTCGTCAGCGAACTTGAGCAAAAACAGTCAATATTGTATTACAAATGGCAAACTTTTTAGATTTCTCTCTTCGGATCTCGACGATTCACATAAATGACATACTTTGATTCAAAACAGCGAATTTTGCAGGTATGTGGACTCCCAAAGCCAAAATATGAACCTTTTATAACCCATAATAGGGGCACTTTAAATAGTGTGTCAATAATGCAAAAGGACAATAGTAAACACAACACCTGAAACACTCAGCACTGACCTGCAGTGGACGATGACGGGGCCGGCGTCCGGCGGGTTGCATGTTTTGACCCTGCGGAGGAAGGCCAGGAACGGAGTGGGATATTCGGGAACGCCGTGGTCGGGCCAAGCCGTGAACTGGAACTGCCTCACCTCTCTCCTCTCATTACAGCCGCTCTGAGGGGTAACAACATCAGGATCACAGCTTCAGTGACAATCCAGAGTTCATGTAAAGCTAAAAATGTATTAAAATGTAAAATAAAACACAAGTTTGTTTGTTTATATAGCACATTTAATAAACACAACTTAAAGTTGACCAAAGTGCTTTACATAGCAAAGTAAACAACAAGACAGCAGAGCAAAATTATAAACTAATAATTAAAAATAATAATAATCCCAATAGATAAATACAAAAACACTTCATTGACTTGCTGCAAATGAGATGAGATTTAAGCATAACTTTAAAAATAGATAGAGAAGAAGTTCTTCGGATGTCAACGACTCAGTGAGGTAGATTGGTGCAAGATTATGAAGTGCTTTAAAAACCAATGTTAAAATGTTGTATTCCACTCTAAATTTAACTGGTAGACACTGTAATGTGGTCAGAATGGGAGTAATGTGCTGGAATATACGCGTGCCAGTCAAATAACCAATTGCAATCGCTCCATGGAGGACTGATTTATCCCATAGTACAGCAAATTGCAATAGTCTAATCTAGATGTAACAAATGCATGAATTACTTAGTAAAATATTTAATTTGTTAATCTGCATTAGAAGTACTCTCAGACAGCATGTGATTACAATCACAGTTTTGTTTCAGTGCACTAAAGCATTCCCCATATATAACACTGAATGTGAACTCAGTACCAGTGTTGAGGGTAATGCATTAACAAATAACGTGATTTATGTAATCAGATTACTTTTTCCAAGTAACTAGTAAAGTATCACATTACTTTTAAATTTACAACAAAATATTTGAGTTACTTTTTCAAATAAGTAATGCAAGTTACTTTGTTTCCCATGTATTGATTGACAGCTCTGAGAGAAATCAGGAGTGAGTTCAGAGACAGAAGCTCTTCCTTCAGACTGAACATTATTCATCTCACTTTTGCTCTGAAGGGACTTTATAGTTGCCAAAAATGTATTTTTTATATTTTTATTAAAAAACAAATAAGCAAGGCCAGCTCAGGTGACAAAACGTAACACAAAAGTAACGAATAGGCATTAGTTTTCATAAAAAGTGACACTGAGTCCATATGTGCTTTTTCAGTTTTTTCGTATTCGTCATCCTTTCCTATCAAAATGCTTGCTACAGATGCGAAAACACAGAAAATCGAACCTGGTTTGATTTTTTTAATGACGGACGAAAGTTTCGGAGGCAGTGTGTAAACGTGATTCACACAACATGAGGTCGTAATTATTTTTTAACGTGCGAAAATTTCAGATGAGAATTTCGGACTTTAAAGTCTGTGTAAAGTCAATATTAAATGTGTGTTCTGAGTTTGTCACACCACAGAAAAATGTGTTATTAACCACCCAGCCAAATTTGAATGCTAACAAAAAATGCCAAGTAAATAAAATAAGGTATCAAAATAAGCAGTATTCTCTTCTCTCAAACGCTGGGGGCGTGTCCACTGGCGTCGCTGAAGCCACGCCCACTCGTCTCTCTCAACTGTCTTCCTCTAGCAGCTTATTTAACAAGAAGACCGAGCTGTTTTGTAAATGATCAAAACCAGGTATTATGCATTTACGTGACGAAGGCATAGCTAGCTAGCAAACTGTAGGCTGTAGTAACTAACGGTAATGATAGTAACTCACGATTGAGCCGTGAACCACTGATGCTAATGCTCTGTAGTTATTATGTGTGTTCGACTTGAAGCAGCACTGCAGAACGATCAGTGTGTGACAGAGAGAGTGATTGGAAAGCATCAGGAGCGTCTGCTCTCTGTAGCTCTTTGATGTCACACACAGATCGGTCTGCAGCGCTGCTTCAAGTTGAACACACCTCTTATAGTGTTGTGGGCGGGGCTGTGCTCGGTGGCTCGATTACATCATCGAGTCCTGATTTAGCCCCGCCCAAAAAATCCTGATCACGAAAATACTGAAAAACTGTTTAACGGTCTAACTCCACAATTAAGTACTACATAGCTCACAGTCTTTGTAACATGTTTCAGCAATGCATTTCTAACATTTATAATGTGTTTACAAACAATTGACTTTACACAGACTTTAAGTAATGCAGTTTTTTAATGGAGTAACGCAATATTGTAATGCGTTACGTTTAAAAGTAACTTCCCCAACACTGGTTATAGAGGAACTAGAGGAATAAGAACGATCTGTGTGTTCATCAAATGCACGTGATGTTTTAAACCAATGGTGGCGCTAGAGGGTTTGAGATAAAGGGATAGTTCACCCAAAAATGGAAATTCTGTCATCATTTACTCACCCTCAAGTAGTTCCAAACCCGTATTAATATCTTTGTTCTGCTGAACACAAAGGAAGATATTCTGAAGAATGTGGGAAACAGAGCAGTTCTGGGGCACCAGTATTTATTTTTTTCCTATGGACGTCAATGGTGCCCCAAAACAGCCTGATTACAAACTTCCTTCAAAATATCTTCCTTTGTGTTCAGATCAAAGATATTCATACGGGTTTGGAACTACTTGAGGGTGAATAAATGATGACAGAATTTTCATTTTTGGGTGAACTATCCCTTTAAGGATGAGAGAAGCTTTAGGTTCTTCTGCCGTACGGTTCTTCCGGATCTCTGGATGCTGATTAGAACGAGAGTAGAAATGTAAACGCGTCTCACCTTGTGCAGAGAGAAGGTTCGCACACAGAACGTGGCCAGCTCCATGGTGTCCAGCAGAGTGACCTGGACCGTCCCGTAGGTGTCTGTGCCGCGACTGGGCCAGTACTGATCACACTTGATCTGCACAAGAGGAACACAGCACACGGAGATCAGACCAGTTCTTCAGTGTTCTTGGGTCTGTATGTGTGGTCAGGCGTGTCTCACCCGTGATTTCTCCTCTAGTTTGGTCATCATGACCACTGAAGCTGCTCTCTGCTCCCACACCATCCGCCAAAAATCCCCGAAGGTCTCCGGCAGCGGCCCCTGGGTGGCGATATACGCATTCTGCTTCCGATAACCGTCGATGTAGTTGGCGTTGATGTAGTCACTACCCATAATGCCTAGCGGAGAGACAGTGTTGGAAATGTAATAAGTTACAGATTACCCTATTTAAAATGTAATAAGTAGTGTAACTATTTCAATTACTTTACTAATGTAACTGATTACATTTGATTACTTTTCTAAAATTCTAATGATTGAATTCTAAAATTCGACTGATGTTTTCAAATGTTGATCATTTTGAAACATGTAAAGCAGACAGGGTTAACCTTACAATAACACTCAACACTGTTTACTGTCAGACTTTCAGAATCCTTCATCACTTGAGTTAAGATTCTCATATTTAATTTGAAAGCACAGCCACCACAAAATCAGACTTCAGCAGCTCTTTTTACTTTGAGATTATTCTGAGGTTAATACAGATTTAAAATCATAACAAGAAGTAGTTTAATAGCTATGATACTGCTATTGAAATCAAATCTTGGCATAGCTATGACAGGAAACACTGGCGCCTAACAATGCCTTGGAAAAAACAGTTCATCTTAAAAAATAAAGCATAAACATAAACCCAAATAGGAAATAAATCAGTTATCGAATAAGCATGTGTCCTGAAACTCCTGAAATATTGGTGTTTCATATATTAAAGCAGTCAGTGCAATTTGGGAAAGAAATCAATTAAATCTGTACGTGTGTGAAAATATGCAGATGTAACCCCTTTGTAATTGTTAACATTTTCATAATTAACTGTAATTTAATTACACAATTTTTCTCAGTAGTTGTAACAGATTACAGTTACATTTATTTTGGGTAACACTTTATTTTAAGGTGTCCATTATACAGAGTAATTACCAAGTTAAGTGCCTAGTAGTAGCTGTTGTACTTACATGAAACAAAATGTACTTACCATGTAACTAAGTTATGGAACAGCCTGTACTTACAGTTTGTAATTATGTAGATGTAATAGACAGCTACTGTTACACATATGTTACACCGAGTCTGTTACACAGCTACTTATGTAACCAACAGTTTGTTACATATGTGTTGCAGACTTTATACAACGTAATTATAAATGTAAGTACACAGACATAAGCTGCTTAAAATAAAGTGCATCAAGATTGTACTTAAGTGTAGCTGTGTAACAGACTCGGTGTAACATATGTGTAACAGACTCGGTGTAACATATGTGTAACAGACTCGGTGTAACATATGTGTAACAGACTCGGTGTAACATATGTGTAACAGACTCGGTGTAACATATGTGAAACAGACTCTGTGTAACATATGTAACAGACTCGGTGTAACATACTCTGTGTGACACATGTGTAACAGACTCGGTGTAACATATGTGTAACAGACTCTGTGTAACATATGTGTAACAGACTCGGTGTAACATATGTGTAACAGACTCTGTGTAACATATGTGTAACAGACTCTGTGTAACATATGTGTAACAGACTCTGTGTAACATATGTGTAACAGACTCTGTGTAACATATGTGTAACAGACTCAGTGTAACATATGTAACAGACTCGGTGTAACATATGTGCAACAGACTCGGTGTGTTACATATGTGTAACAGACTCGGTGTAACATATGTGTAACAGACTCGGTGTAACATATGTGTAACAGACTCTGTGTAACATATGTATAACAGACTCTGTGTAACATATGTGTAACAGACTCGGTGTAACATATGTGTAACAGACTCTGTGTAACATATGTGTAACAGACTCTGTGTAACATATGTGTAACAGACTCTGTGTAACATATGTAACAGACTCGGTGTGTTACATATGTGTAACAGACTCGGTGTGTTACATATGTGTAACGGACTCGGTGTAACATATGTGTAACAGTAGCTGCCTATTACATGTACATAATTACTAACTGTAATTACAGGCTGTTCCATAACTTAGTTACATGGTAAGAACATTTAGTTTCATGTAAGTACAACAGCTACTACTAAATACTTAATTACTACCATGTGCCTTATGTGTCCTTATTTGTATATTTGTAATAGTTGCTTAGTGTACATGTATGCATGTATATGTATATGTGTATATATATATATATATATATATATATATATTTGATTTGTATTTATCTGTTTTTTTTGCGTTCTACTGTTAGTGTTTAGTGTTATCTG
>CM049845.1:38840786-38865786 GCA_027422415.1 Schizothorax lantsangensis
ATGCACAGATACACTATATTGCCAAAAGTATTGGCACCCCTTCTAATGAACAGGTTTGACTACTTTAGTAATTTCTATGAGTACAAATCTTAATGTTAAAGCATATAATGATATTCTAGGAAATTGTGTGCTTCTAATATTATAGCAACAGTTTGGACTCTTTTCTATTCTAACATGACAATGTCTCTGTGTATAAGACAAGGTTCAAAAAGAAAATGATTGATTGAGTCAGTGTGGAAGAACTTGACTGGTCTGCATAAAACCAAGTCCTAATCCCAGTTTAACACCTCTGGTGTGACTGTAAATGCAGACCTTGAGACAAAAACTCATCACCAAACACCAATGACTTGTACATATGGGTTCAGTCATTTTAGACACTTACAAAACTGTTGAACAGAGATGAAATACAATTTTTAAATACATGAATTATGTTCCCATCGTTGTTGATACAGATTTGGAAGTGCATCTGTTCTAAAGAAGGGGGTGCCAATACTTTTGGCAATATAGTGTATATCAGATAAATGCATAGATGTACATATATACTAAACATGATGGATTCAGTGTCTCATAACGATCCTTTAGCACTTTTAAGGAAGCACAAAACTATTTCTGTTGATATTATTACATTGCATAAAACTGATTTTCCTACTCAGTATTGTGTTGTTTTACAGTCCATATCTAAACATTCTTAAATCAGGATATGTTAATAATGACAATTAGGTCTTAAGTATTGTTTACTGGAAAATCGACCAAAATGAAGTGAACTGTTTATAACATATCTGTCAATACAGTAAAAATAATCAAATTAATTCAAAGGGAAAATATTTTTTTTTCTGACTGTATTGGCAGATATTTTTCATGTTTTAAGCAAAAATTTGCTTAATTTTGATGCATTATTTTTTACAAAAACAATCCTTTATATCATTCTTATCAAAAGTCATTTTGCAAGTAAACCTCTATGATAATTAACCATGGTTTTATTGTAGTAAACGTGTAGTAACCATGTTTTTTTGGCGTATTGATTACCATTTGTATAAGTTTTACTACAATTAAAGTGGTTAAACTATGGTTAGTGTAGCAAAACCATGATTAATTTGGTGTAACTATAGTAACCATGGTTAATTTGGTGTAACTATAGTAACCATGATTAATTTGGTGTAACTATAGTAACCATGGTTAATTTGGTGTAACTATAGTAACCATGGTTAATTTGGTGTAACTATAGTAACCATGGTTAATTTGGTGTAACTATAGTAACCATGGTTAATTTGGTGTAACTATAGTAACCATGGTTAATTTGGTGTAACTATAGTAACCATGGTTAATTTGGTGTAACTATAGTAACCATGATTAATTTGGTGTAACTATAGTAACCATGGTTAATTTGGTGTAACTATAGTAACCATGATTAATTTGGTGTAACTATAGTAACCATGGTTAATTTGGTGTAACTATAGTAACCATGGTTAATTTTCATAAGGGAACGTACACTACAAAAAATGATTTTCTTTCTTAGTATTTTTGTCTTGTTTTCTAATATAAATATGTAAACATTCTTGAATCAAGATGAATTTGCTTTAAAGGTAAAATGACTTATGTCTTGTTTTCTGAAAAAAAAGTTAGTTTTTGCTTAAAACAAGCAACAATATCTGCCAATGGTGTAAGAAAAATAGCCTTTGAATTAAGATGACTTTTCTTACCTCATTAGCAGATATTGTTGCTTGTTTTAACCAAAAACTAACAAAATTGTGATGATTTCCTTTAAAAAACAAGACTTAATATTTTAAGCCATTTTGCTTGTCAAGTAATGCATCTTGATTCAAGAATGTTTAGATGTTTATATTAGAAAACAAGACAAAAATGCTATTTTTGCATCGTATTGTCTGTTTTCATATTTATTCCACACTTGGGTTTTTAGATACGGTGGTAAATAATGACTTCAGTGATTCAGTAAATGCTGTAATTAATTAATTGAGTGAACTGATTGAGAATCATTTGTGTGTTTAATCAGCGAAGACCATTTCTCATCTCTGTCGTTCTCGTCACGTTCAGTTCACAGATGAAGCATGCTGTGTTCTGCTGATGTTTGCTCACACATGTATCTTCACGAGCCGCTGTAACGAGCGTGTGCTGCAGTATCTCAGCCAGAAACACACACTGACTGCGGTTCTGAATTATGCGCAGCGGCTGCATGATTCCTGCACGTATGTGTGCGCATGTCATGCATGATTCATACGTCCTCAGGTGTGTTTGAGCGTGCGTCTGATGAAGCGTGCATGAAATGTCGAGTCGTCGGATCAACACTGACTATCTGGAGCACACTGCAAAAACTGATTTTCTTACTTAGTATTTGTGTCTTGTATTCTAGTATAAATATCTAAATATTCTTGAATCAAGATGCATTTACTTGACAGGCAAAATGACAACATTTTGTTAGTTTTTGCTTAAAACAAGCAAAATATCTGCCAATGGTGTAAGAAAAATAATCTCAATTCAAAGGCCAAACAAGATTATTTGGTTACACTTTATTTCGATAGTCCACTTTAGACATTCTACTAACTATAAGTAACTTTGCAACTACATGTCAACTAATTGTCCTTAATTTGCACAGCAAAGGGTACCAAAAGGGTGGAGCTAAACTCACTGCAGAACTCTGATTGGTTTAGAAGAATCATCACTTGTGAGTGATACAAGGAGCTTCTCCTTCACTCGTTCGCTCTGCTGTCCGTGAGTGTTGGGCTTATTTACTGTATTTATTTACCGAACTTTACCGTAGTATAGCGCTGACTTTGTAGCATGCTTTTGACTGAATTGTTTGCTTTTGTCTTTATTTCCTCTTATACTTTTATAATGGCTGTTATTGTTCATAGTTGTGCTTACTGTCGCGCTTTATCGTTGATCGCTACTTTCCGGGATACACAAGTACTAAGGGTAATGTTGACGGTGGTAATGCAAGCTGGATCACATTGTTCCGTACCGAATCGTATCGTACTGTACTGTACTGACCCGTACCGCTCGGTGGAAACGAGCCATAACTCTCAGAGTACACTGTTAGGGATGGTTTAGGGTTAGTAGAATAAGTTGACATATACATGCAAAGTTTATTACAGTCAGTATGTTGTGGACCCATCAAAATAAAGTGTTAGCAGATATTAAGCAGACAGTCTACTAATACTCTAACGACTGCTAGTTGACATGTAGTTACTTACTGTTAGTCGAATATCTAAAGTTGTCTATCAAAATAAAGTGTTACCGATTATTTTCTTACCCCATTGGCAGATAGTTTTGCTTGTTTTAAGCAAACAAGATTAAAATCTTAAATCCTTTTACCTGTCAAGTAAATGCATCTTGATTCAAGAATGTTTTGATATTTATTAGTGCTGTCAAACGATTAATCGTGATTAATCGCATCCTTTTGCTTACATAAATGTGTGTATACTGTGTATATTTATTAAGTATATATAAATACAAACACATATATACTGTATGTGTGTGTATTTATATACACAGTACACACACATATATTATGTAGTCAAAAACTTTTATTTTGGGTGCGATTAATCGCGATTAATCGTTTGACAGCACTAATATTTATACTAGAAAACAAGACAGAAATACTAAGTAAGATGATGATATTTTGCGGTGTGACGTGTGTATAAGCGCTGCTCGCACCTGATGTTGCTCCTGGTGTCCAGCGAGGGCAGGATGATGGTGACCGTGGCTTCGGTCTCTCGCGTGTGGTCCACCTCGGGCCGGCGGATGAGGATGGGAGGAGACGTCTTGGCGTGGATGCGGTGTCTGAGTCCGCCCATGTTCCCCTCAGGGCTGGTGATCTTGAAGTCGTAGCTGGTGTCCGGCTGCAGGTTTGGGATAACAGCCTTCCTCAGACGCGCGTCCACCTCCACCTTCTGCCGGCTGTACTCCACCTGAGAATGAAAGCAATACTCACAACCGCTTCAAAGCGCTCAAAGACCTGGTTTACTAACCCAAAAACAATTCGCTGCAGTCAGGTTTAGTCCATCTAAAAACATCCCATTGTGTTTGGGCTGGTTTTCACAGAAACATAAGCTCAACTGGATCTTCTTTCTCCAATCATGTAGCTCACTTAAACTCCGCCCCTTTCTTACAACCCAATGCAAGCTTGCATTCAAATCCGGCTCTGTTTTTAAATGCCACGCCCACATCTCAACATCCAATCAACAACCAACGCATAGAACTCTGTTGATAATCTGTTACATGGACACGCCACAATATAAAAAAGAAAAGATCTGCCACTATGTTTTTTTTAATTGCTTAATTGCAAACAAGCAGCAATATTAAAGATTAAGGGCCAGTTTTACTAAACAGCACAATTCCAAAACAGCACTGATGCGTGTGGATTTACTAACAACGTGCAAATTAAAAAACACAGACACATCTCATTTACATATCGACATACGCGATATACCAAGTACAGCACAAATTAGCATAGTCACAAATAAAGAATGGGAGATTTTATTTACAAACTGTTTTATTGACATCTTTCAACACTAATTGAGCGATTACATGAGATGTTCATTCATGTTTATTTCACATTAAAACTAGTATTAAAGAGGAAGGAATGATCACGCTGCACATCAAAGAGCATCAAAACGGCATTTATTGTTTGAATTTCCTAAAAAATTAACATAATTTAAAAGATGAGACTTTGTTTCTTATTAAAAGTAACAATATATAATACTTGAACTGGTCCCACTTTATATTAGGTGGCCTTAATTACTGCGTATTACATTTAAATTAATAATTTGGTACAATGCACTTATTGCGTACATACATGTTTTTACATTTTACATTAAAAATACCTATATGCAATTACATCTGTAATTCATTTCTGTAATTACATTTATAATTACACTGTTGACCCATCCCTTACACCTTAACCCACCCTTAAACCTACCCATACCACTTAACCTGTCCCTAACCAACCCGTATCCACCTTAATAGCAGCAGAAGTGTTTTGCAATACAATATGAACACAATACGACAAAACGCAAGTACATAGTAGTTAAGGCCACCTAATATGAAGTGTGACCTTTGAACTTTCTAATGAAGTTTACGAATACGTGTACCGTTACACGCAATTAAAGACACATCAGTATTTTTCTGTTTCACTTACTGATAAGACAATTTCAGAATGCATCGCAATAAGCTTGAAATAAATATAGTTATTTATGTTGATAATTAAAGCACATGCACTGAGCTGTCGCAATCTTATTTTTAATCAATATTGAGATATATAAACCAAAAAACAGTTCCAGTGAAATCAACATTTGTTTGACTATAGTCACAATCAATTGTAATATAATTGAAATGATTTGACTGTTGATGTGTTTCCTGTTGAAACAGGAAGTTGGAAAGGGACAACTGAAGGGCTGCTTGCCTTGTTTATAATGTAAGATGATATCCTCATTATAGAGAGATTTACAAATGATCAACAAGCCAGAGATTGTAATGCTGATGTGTTCACAGACTCACAGTGAAGCGATAGGGGGCGCTGCTCTCCGGAAACTCCCACGTCAGCAACACGCTCGTCTTCGTCGCCAGATTCACCGAGAAATTCCTCGGCACGTCTGTCCAAAAACACACACGTAACACACATGAGACTCAGTGATGAAGGAACTCGAACACACACACGGGACTGTGAGGAGGCAGAGGTCCGCCGCGTGCGCCGAGGCCTGTGCAGGGAATTGTGGGGGATGTAGAAGGTACCACATATGCGGCAGATCCAGTGAGAGCTGGCCCAGATTCGCTAGCTGCTAATGAAGGTTATTTTGAAGGAAGTCGGGGTGAGACACAAACTCAATCACACACAAACAAACAAACATTCATTTCATTTGTGCCACACCACAAACTGGACTGGGAAGTGTTAGGAAATGTAGTTGTGAAGGACAGTGAAGGAACTCAAAAGGACGAGGGAAAAGACAAACGTCTCCAGTCTTACCGTGAACCCGAACGCTCGTCAGACGGACTGTGACTGACGCCTGAGCACTTACCTGCATCACTCGTCGTTACCTGTGGCTCCGCCCACATTCACACCTCCACTCTGACGGGTCGGGTCGGGTGGGGTTAGTGTTGGTGGGATCTCGGGGTTTAGTTCTGTGTCACCCAGGCGAGCAGTGTTGGGGAGAGTTACTTTTAAAAGTAATGCATTACAATAATGCGTTACTCCCTAAAAAAGTAACTGATTACGTTACTAAGTTACATTTTATGGAAAGTAATGCGTTACGTTACTTTTGAGTTACTTTGTAAATCTGTGCAGGGCTTGCTTGTTTGTTTTTAATATAAAAAGTTCTATAAAAAGCCCTTTCACACTAAAAGTGAAGTGAATCCGGTTCAGTCTGAAGGAAATGTAGATTCACGTCTGTACAGAAGAGGACGCAGATCAAACTAATCACATGAAGAATATGACACAGTTCAACAATATTCAGCAATAACTACAATCAAACACAAATGTGTCATTTTTGATTATTAGTATGATTGAATTGGATCATTGAAGGTCAGCAGGTTAATAAAATGGAATTAAATACATAAATGATATTTGTCTTATTTAACATATTTAATTATTGCAGGTTTGTAGTTTGCATTTGACTGTTTTTATTGATTTTGAGGAGCACTGAATGTGTTTTTGTGCAGGTGAGATGAGTAAATACATGTTGATATTTAGTCTAGAACTACAGTAAGATCGTGTTGATATTTAGTCTAGAACTACAGTAAGATCGTGTTGATATTTAGTCTAGAACTACAGTAAGTTGATATTTAGTCTAGAACTACAGTAAGATCGTGTTGATATTTAGTCTAGAACTACAGTAAGATCGTGTTGATATTTAGTCTAGAACTACAGTAAGATCGTGTTGATATTTAGTCTAGAACTACAGTAAGATCGTGTTGATATTCAGTCTAGAACTACAGTAAGATCGTGTTGATATTTAGTCTAGAACTACAGTAAGATCGTGTTGATATTTAGTCTAGAACTACAGTAAGATCGTGTTGATATTTAGTCTAGATCTACAGTAAGATCGTGTTGATATTTAGTCTAGAACTACAGTAAGATCGTGTTGATATTCAGTCTAGAACTACAGTAAGATCGTGTTGATATTCAGTCTAGAACTACAGTAAGATCGTGTTGATATTCAGTCTAGAACTACAGTAAGAGCGTGTTGATATTTAGTCTAGAACTACAGTAAGATCTAGTCTAGAACTACAGTAAGATCGTGTTGATATTCAGTCTAGAACTACAGTAAGAGCGTGTTGATATTTAGTCTAGAACTACAGTAAGATCGTGTTGATATTCAGTCTAGAACTACAGTAAGATCGTGTTGATATTCAGTCTAGAACTACAGTAAGAGCGTGTTGATATTTAGTCTAGAACTACAGTAAGATCGTGTTGATATTCAGTCTAGAACTACAGTAAGATCGTGTTGATATTCAGTCTAGAACTACAGTAAGAGCGTGTTGATATTTAGTCTAGAACTACAGTAAGATCGTGTTGATATTCAGTCTAGAACTACAGTAAGATCGTGTTGATATTCAGTCTAGAACTACAGTAAGAGCGTGTTGATATTTAGTCTAGAACTACAGTAAGATCGTGTTGATATTCAGTCTAGAACTACAGTAAGATCGTGTTGATATTCAGTCTAGAACTACAGTAAGAGCGTGTTGATATTTAGTCTAGAACTACAGTAAGATCGTGTTGATATTCAGTCTAGAACTACAGTAAGATCGTGTTGATATTTAGTCTAGAACTACAGTAAGATCGTGTTGATATTCAGTCTAGAACTACAGTAAGATCGTGTTGATATTTAGTCTAGAACTACAGTAAGATCATGTTGATATTTAGTCTAGAACTACAGTAAGATCGTGTTGATATTTAGTCTAGAACTACAGTAAGATCATGTTGATATTTAGTCTAGAACTACAGTAAGATCATGTTCACACACAACGCTCTGCACTTAAGGCCTGTTCACAACAAGCACGATAACTATAAATATAACGATAAAGATATAGTTCTAAAAATCATTCTCAATATTAGAGAATAGCAGAGTCCACACCACAACTATAACGATAAAGGCACAGAGAAACGATATCGTTGGAATCACTTTCAGAACGATTTTTTCCAGCTGATCAACGATACAAACATTGACAGCCAATCAGAATCCATCCTGCTATAATGAGCTGCAGAATTTAAAGCGGCAGATGCGCGTGCGCTTAGATATACAAACGATATCCTCCACTGGTGTGCACGCTAATATCGTTATCTTATAGTTATCGTTCTTGGTGTGAACGGGGCTTAACTCCTGATTTCTGTCACCATGGCAACACCAGAGCTGTCACTCAATACATGAGAAACAAAGTAACGAGTTACTTATTTGAAAAAGTAACGCAGATATTTGCTTCTAAATTAAAAAGTAATGCGTTACTTTACTAGTTACTTGACAAAAGTAATCTGATTACATAACTTGTAATGCATTACCCCCAACACTGCAGGCGAGAGCACCTGAGGGGCGTACCTGTATCGAAGGAAGTCGTTCGGTACAGCACCTGTGGGCTATACGGGCCCGACCCGGCGCCGTTGTGAGCCGATATCCTCACAGCGTACGCTCGGTCAGGATTCAGCCCGTGAATGGTGTAGCTGGACACGTCCGCCGGCACCATCAGCGTCCGCGGTTCAACACCACCACCGGCTTCCTCATACGCAAGCGTGTATCCGGTAAAAACGGCGTTCTGTTCCGAGCCGTTCGGAGGAAGCCAGGTGAACTGCAGCGAGCAGCAGGTGGCGTTGACGTGCTCCGACAGCTGCGGAAAACCTTTCGGAGGAAACTCGGGCACCAAAAGCTGCTCCTGAGCCTCTTCGCTGTAACCGGAGCGCCCTCTAGCGGCCAGGAGGAATGAGTAAACGCCTCCAGGACGCAGGCCGGTCACGTTGTGTTGACGCTCCTCAGGTCTGAAATCCAGAGAGACAGACTGAGAGTCGTTTTTAAGGCCGTAGGTCAGACGAAAGCCCAGGGTCTCCAGCAGGGGGTTGGAGGATTGTTGGGGAGTCCAGATCAGCGCAGCGGACGTCTCATTAACCAGCTGCATGGACAGAACGGGACGAGCAGGTACTAGAGGACACAAAGACACACAAACTCTCAGTGACTGTGCATATAAAACACATCCATCACACTAACCAGATCCAGTGCCCTCTTCTGATTGGACAGTGCAGTTACAGTGGTGACTGTTTATATTGTGTTGCAAAAATGTAACTATATTATTGCACACCTCTCTCTCTCTCTCTCTCTCTCTCTCTCTCTATATATATATATATATATATATACAGTACACTCACGCAAAGCAATATATACTATATAGTAAATCTCAACTGCTTGATTGTTTGTATCATCACAAAATGTGACTGTATTATCACACAGCTCTAATCTGTTAAATGCGACTATAAGGCATGAAGATATTAAAGTGCCCCTATTATGGATTTTTGAAAATGATCTTTCATGCAGTGTGTAAGTGAATGAAAACATCCTGCAAAGTTTTAAATCTGAAAGTGCACTGTGTATAAAGTTATCGTCTCTCCAAAGAAAGAGTCGACTCTGAATCATTGTTTTTAAAACGAATCCCTGTTTGACGTCAACATGAATCATTAGCATATTGCCGCCCACTTGTTGGTCTTTTAGTGTTGGTCTGAATGAAAATGCAAATTCATTCTTTGCCACTAGGTGGTGCTTTTGGAGCGGTTTCCACGGTAACGCTGTGCACAAAGTAACACTGCGCTCACAAACACTGCTTTAAATGAAATCGACCAATCAGAGCAGAGTAGCGTCACGCAAAGGAGGGGTTTGGAAAAATTAATCGTTTGGGAGTCGTTGAGCAAGTAAGGTAAAATAAATGCATATAAGACAATGAAAGTGTTTTTTGACCTTGCATGCATGTCAACCTGTTGTTGGCAAACCTTTCATAACTCATAATAGGGGCACTTTAAGATATAATAAACTAGTCACTAAATCACATACAGCATCATTTGTGTCATTAATATTTTAATTATATAGAAACTGTGTTATCAAAGCAATAAGACACTTGAGGCGGAGTTAATATAGAGAATAATGCCCCGCCCTCTAAAGATATGTCAGCCAATCCAATCTCAGGAACGCACACAATGACTAACTGTGTTTCTGATTGGATAAAGAACTGTGAGTCTTTTGTTCTGTTGAGTCTAGTGACTGTCACACACATCTCTCACACAAACAGCACTGAAAACTGAACTGAAGAAAGAGTCTGTCTGTCCCTGAATGTTTCAACACACAGAAACACACACACAGATGACTCACATGCGACGGGTGTCCGCACCAGATGAGAGACGCTTTGAGCTCCGTCACCTTTAATGGTGTAGGCCGCCACACGGATGGAGTACAGCGTCTCAGGCTGAAGATCCTCAAGCATCAGCTCCTACACACACACACACACACACACACACACACACACACACAGACACACACACACACACACACACACACAAACAGACACAGACACAGACACACACAGAGAGACACAGACACACAGACACACAGACACAGACACACAGACACACAGACACAGACACAGACACAGACACAGACAGACACACACACACACACACACACACACACACACACACACACACACACACACACACACACACACACACAGACAGACACACACACAGACACACACACACACACACACACACACACACACACACACACACACACACACACACACAGTCTCAGTCTCAAGTCATTCAGCGCCAGAAACTTCAATGTAAACTTAAGCACTGCTCTCTGACCTGACACTTGCTCTGATTATATGTTACTGCCGCATTCATTCATTAATTCTCTCCAGCAATATTTTGCTTTAATATACTTCTCAGTCTGTGATCTGTGTTCGAGTGGCTCTATGAAAGCGCTCTCCAGTGTGAGAGGTTCACACACACACACACACAGATCCAGCGGCTCTGATGGGCTTTGAAATCTTTCTGTCTCAGCTGTGCTTTCATAAGCTGCTCTGAACATAAAGCTGAAGTTCATACTCACATATTGCGCCGTCTCATCGGCGTCCCTCTAAAGGCACGGCAGCAGGACGACACGCACAGAGATGTGAGAGAATTAGTGATGACCAGGCGGCACGTAGGAGGAGGAGAGGAGGGTGAGATTCATTTAGTGAAAAGACAGAATGGACGAGCAGTGAGCAGGAGAAGATACGAAGTGAGATTCATTCAGTGTCTGTTCATTCAGATCAGATTGATTCTGTACAGGCAGTATAAATCATATTTAGCATCTAGTGTTATTTTGAATGCGGTTTTGGCCAGTATCGTGTACAAAGATTCAAAACTTGAAACGTGAAAGTTTTACGAAACTGCATCCATGACCCATTTCACTTCCGTCACGCGTTTCTGAGTGAAACGGGATATTGAATGAGAAATAAATGTAGGTCAGGCCGTGATTTTCTCCTGCTGGATTGATGTGAAAGTGTGTGTTTCATATCAGAATGTGTGTGGATCTGCATCAGAAGCGTAATTCAGAATAACGGCCGCTGATGAGACGATCACAGGAAGATGAGGAACACGTATTAAGAAAGAAAACCGCGGCGTGGTCTGCGGGGTCGTGACCTCACCTGCTCATCGTCCAGCATCATGTCTTTGATGCGCGGCAGGCCTTGCGACTCCCCGTTCTCCATGCGCACATAGTGAACCTGGTAACCGCGGATCTGCCCGTTCCGTTGCCCTGGCAACACGGAGCGCCACAACACTTTAACAGACGTGCTGTTGATGGGCTGGACTTCCACCTGACGGGGCGGAGCTCCGGGCACTGCGCGCACACACACACACACACACACTGACGTCACTGCAGTCTGACGTCACTGCAGAACCTTCAAAGAACCAGTACAAAACATCCACACACTGCAGCTTTAGGGTGTGTTCACACTTGTAGCTCAGTGTAGTTCTCTTGGTCCAGACCAGCAATGATGCATTTAATTCAGGTTTGCTCAGCATTCACACTGTGAATGATAAAAGGCTTAAAGGGGTCATGAACTGAGAAACCAAAATCTTTTGACATATAAGCTTATATTGAAGGCAGTCTGCCAAAACCACAGCTTGTGGAATGTGGCACGCTATGATGTAATAGTGTGGATAAGCCCCGCCTCCACAGATCATCAATGCCTGCTTCTACATCGCTGTCTGTTTAACCCCGCCCACACATTCTACATCACTGCTTGTTTAGCCCCACCCACCGATTCTACATGGCTGCCTATTTAGCCCCGCCCACCGATTCTACATCACTGCTTGTTTAGCCCCACCCACCGATTCTACATCACTGCTTGTTTAGCCCCGCCCACCAATTCTACATCGGTGTCTATTTAGCCCCGCCCACCGATTCTGCATCGCTGCCTATTTAGCCCCGCCCACCGATTCTACATCACTGCTTGTTTAGCCCCACCCACCGATTCTACATCACTGTTTGTTTAGCCCCGCCCACCGATTCTACATCACTGCTTGTTTAGCCCCGCCCACCGATTCTACATCACTGCTTGTTTAGCCCCACCCACCGATTCTACATCACTGCTTGTTTAGCCCCGCCCACCGATTCTACATCGGTGTCTATTTAGCCCCGCCCACCGATTCTACATCACTGCTTGTTTAGCCCCGCCCACCGATTCTACATCACTGCTTGTTTAGCCCCACCCACCGATTCTACATCACTGTTTGTTTAGCCCCGCCCACCGATTCATGCATGTAGTGTAAATAACGAGAGGCGAACGCAGGTCTACGCAGAAACCAAATGATAAAGTTACTCCTAAGACAACAAGACACTAAAAACAGGACAGAAAATAGCTTATTACTTGTAATTTTCAACCAAATTGAAGTGAGTTTTGGCTCAAAACAAGAACAAACATCTGTCAGTGCTTAATTTTATCCATAGGGAAAACAAGTTTATTTTTCGGAGCCCACTGGCAGATTTTTTTTGCTGGCTTAAGCAAAAACTCAGTTTATATTGACGCATGTTTTTCAGAAAACAAGACTTAGTCCCTTAAGTCATTTTGCTTTAAGTAAATGTGTCTGAATTTAAAAATGTTTAGATATTTGTGCTGGAAAACAAAATTGCAGTGTGCCAAGTGTGAACACAACCTTAAAGAACTCAGAAGCCAAAACGCTGATCTGAAGAAGCTTTAACGGAACATCAAGATCTCCAAAGAACCACCTGAAGAACCTAAACAGACCTGAAGAAGAGGGATCTAATGCTGAACTACTGATGTGAGATTTTACCATCTTCATCCGTACTGCACTCTACAGCCGCGCTCTCCGGTCCGCCGCCCTGCGCCGTGATCACCGCCACCGTCACGCGGTACCGACTCCAGCGCCGCAGGCCCTTCAGCAGCGCCCGGCCCGTGCCCGGTTCCAGACGCAGCGTCTGCGGGGGGTCACCGCCGTTCCCAAACCGCACCTCGTACCCCAGCGGCTCCGGAGCCCAGCTCACCGACAGCGAGGTGGAGCCAGCGGCGGAGCAGCGGAGATCGCGCGGGGGAACCGAGGGCTCTGGCAGGAAGAGCGGGGGAGTGGAAAAGAGTCGAAAATAAAACACAGAAACGAAAGATCATTGAGGAAGGTGGAGGAGGATAAAGAAACAGAAATGAAGCAAAATAAATCAATACAACTTATAGACGAACACAGGATGAGATTCACGGGCTGCAAAAATAGTCTAGATGGAAACAGATCAATAAAACTAATTATGAGGCTTGAATTACATTCAACTTAAGAGATAAATGATGCAAACAAAGGAAGAATGAAGCAAAATGAAATGAAGGATGTGTTGTGATGCAGCGATGGAGGAATAAAGCGCCTGTCTGTCACGAAACAAGCATCAACATATTGACCAGAACAGACAACCTAATTAAAGCACTGCCGAGCGTGTAACCGATAGCAGCGCCACTGCCATGGAAACACGCTTGATGGATGGAGCGACGCTTCGTTCCGGGATCAGAATTCCTGACCAGATGGTGACAGACGGTCCGAATGAAACCCATCGGGTTTCTGTTTACGAAGTTCCTCCTTTAATTAGAAATCTGACGAGGTTCTGCAGCTCTGTGTGTTAGCTGGGTTTCATAACCCAACTATCATAAAAGACACACTCTGAAAGATCTTCTGTGTGTGAACATATAGAACAATACATGTTATGCATGAGATCCACACACTTCACCTCCTTCTACTCTCATCTGTCGTTTCTCGTTACCTCGAGTGTCTGATCACTTAACAGACATCAATGTGATGATGTTCACCTGACACTGCTTCTGATGTTCCTCATTTAGATAAAAGCATCTGCTTAATAAATGAAAGTAAATCTGCCTCACGACAAAGTTACAGCTTTGTTTCAATAACCCTGTAATGTCAGAAAGCATCTGGTGAACGCAGAGCATCTCTGATCCCAATCATTCTGATGTTTGTACTCGAGCGGTTATGAACGCCAAAGCAAAAGAAATCACAAAAACATCAACTCGACTGGATGCAGATCTAATGAGAACAAAACAACTGAAACTTGAAAATAAGGAATCAGTTTGGAAAACACATGAAGAGAAGCTGATGATTTAGAGTACATACCTGCTCCTGCATATGGCACATGGACCTTCTTACCATCACACACACACACACACACACACAGTTGCCTTAAGCATTTTTCTGAGCTGAAGTCTCGGTCGAATAAGAGCGTATAGAATTGTGGGTTTTATCTGTCATTAATACTGCAGTTAATGTGGGGCTTTGGTCTCCGTCAGTGTAATTGACTGAAACCTTTCTAGCCGAATGGCACAACGAGAGCCGAGAGAGTTATTAAAAATAACAAGGGATCCGAGACGTTCTCATAATCAATCAAAGCGATAAGGTTCTCACCGCATTCGGCTCCACGGACCCCACGACCGGCCTCTGTTCTCACACACGCACGCTCGTGTAACACAATAATTAAACTGACATGGAATAATTAAATTATCTTTATAGAATATGACATGTAAAAATGAACCGCGGATGTGTAAATGCTTTCAAAAACTGTTATCTGCACCGATGTCAGAGGAAGTGTGAGGATAATTGGGCTCATGTGCGTTTGTGCTGGAGCCTCAGTGAGACGCTCAGAACTTCAGCACAACCTACAGACGCACAACTGATGCTACAGCAACATGGTGGACCAGAGAACAGCTGAAAAACCCCAGAGACAAAACATCGTAGCAACCACATAGCAACACACTCAGAACACCTGAGAAACAGCCTGGCAATGACCCAGAGTACCCTAGAAACTAGCCACAACACCCTAGCAACCACTTATAACCACAGACACCCCTTAGCAACCACTCACAAAACCCTAATAACACCCTAGCAAAAATTCCAAATGACTAATAACACCCTAGCGACCGCAACACCCTAGCAACTGTTCCCAAACCCCAAATAACACCCTAGCGACCACAACACCCTAGCAACTGCTCCCAAACCCCAAATAACACCCTAGCGACCGCAACACCCTAGCAAATGTTCCCAAATGCCTAATAACACCCTAGCGACCACAACACCCTAGCAACTGTTCCCAAACCCCAAATAACACCCTAGCGACCGCAAAACCCTAGCAACTGTTCCCAAATGCCTAATAACACCCTAGAGACTGCAATACCCTAGCAACTATTCCCAAACACCTAATAACACCCTAGCAACTGTTCCCAAATGCCTAATAACACCCTAGCGACCACAACACCCTAGCAACTGTTCCCAAACACCTAATAACACCCTAGCGACCGCAGCACCCTAGCAACTGTTCCCAAACCCCTAATAACACCCTAGCGACCGCAACACCCTAGCAACTATTCACAAACGCCTAATAACACCCTAGCAACTGTTCCCAAACACCTAATAACACCCTAGCGACCGCAGCACCCTAGCAACTGTTCCCAAACCCCTAATAACACCCTAGCGACCGCAACACCCTAGCAACTATTCACAAACGCCTAATAACACCCTAGCAATGGTTCCCAAATGCCTAATAACACCCTAAAGACCGCAACACCCTAGCAACTGTTCCCAAACACCTAATAACACCCTAGCGACCACAGCACCCTAGCAACTGTTCCCAAACCCCTAATAACTTCCTAGTAACCATGTATAACCACCAACAACACCCTAGCAACCACAAAACCCTAGCAACTGTTCCCAAACACCTAATAACTCTCTAGCGACCGCAACACCCTAGCAACTGTTCCCAAACCCCTAATAACACCCTAGTAACCTCTTCTAACCACCTGAAGCGGACCAGAGCTCAACCTCACAACCTGTAATACGGGAAACAGGTGAAAACCCCCCAAAGCACACAAATACAGCAACAGCACACCCTTAACCTCTCTCACTGCCATCACTCTGAGCTGTTTGTATAACAACATGGCAACCATATGCTGTTTGTGCAGCTCAACTAAAACAGCCCAGAACACAACAGAACAACTTCAATTCTTACCGTTTGTCTGCCATCACAGAGAGTTAATCAGAGTGTTCAACACTGCAGGACTGTGTTCGATATCCAGACTCAGTCACACTGGATCAGACGCAGTTCCATCCACAGATCCGGCTATCAGGACGGTTAAGTGGAATAATGAGAAGAGTCTTACGGACCGCGGCGGTGGTTCGTCATCCTCACTTACCGTTAACCGTCCTGGAAAACACAAGCTTTACCTGCGGTACTGAAGAGCTGCATGACACCTAAGAAGAGCACTTCATCATCAGCACAGACACAACAACACACACCGCTGGAGTTATGATTACTTCACTGGGCCCTGAGACATTAAACTAAAGGAGGAAAAGAAGAAAGAGGTAAAAAAAAGGCAGAAATTGAAAACACAAATCCCATCCAGTCTGGTGGTGGCTTTGCCTTCTGTTGGAAATACTCGTGGACATACACATCTCACACACCAATGCACTTCACAATGACACATAGATGGACGGACAGATGGATGGATGGAGGGGGGGAAGATGAATAAACAGTGCCCTGTGCACTGGCAGCCAAGATTACGTTTCTCTTCCATTTCCACTCTGAAAATGATGACTGAGCAACTACAGATTAAACATCCAATCAGGGGGATTCATCCTCGGCACCAGCTCCGCCCCCTTTCCATCCAGACCAACAAAACCATCAAAACCAATCTAGAGTCACAGACAACAGCAGAAGGCATTGACTGAGAACCCGAGGGAGTTTGGTAAAGAGAGATGTTACTGTAAGAAAACACCCTGTCAGGTGAAATACGGTAACAACAAAGTCTTTTTAAGGGGTCTCACACATACTTGCTTGTGCCGTGCGTTGGTTGATCTCGTTGGTGAAGGCGCCGATGCCTTTATTGGAAACAGCAGCCAGAGAGAAGGTGTATTCGGTGTTGGCGCGCAGACCCTCCACCATATACGACGTTCTGGGCTCAAAACTCCTCTTCTCCTGTTTGTTTGAAAGATCAAAGACTCTGTTAACATTTATGCATTTAGCAGATGCTTTTATCCAAAGTGACTTGCAATTCGTCAATATTTGTAGTGATGTTTGTACTATCAGGGGGCGGAGCTAGAGGGTGGCCCCCCCTTTGACCCAACACCCCCCAACCCCTATCCACCCCCCCCCACCCGGCCACCCCTATAAAAATATCCTGGCTACGCCCCTGCATGCAATGCATTTGGAAACATTACATTATTCATAACATCCCATTATTCCAACATTTCAGGAGTTGGTGCCAATATGATTCGAAGGCCTAAAGTGTTTCTCAGTGAAGCACATTCTCACCTGAATGCTGAGATCTGGAGCTTTGTAGATGAGTTCGTAGGCTTTCACGGGCTCTTTGGAGTACGCAGGTTCCCAGGTCAACTCGACGCTGGTATCGGTCACTTTACCCACCTGGAACTTCCCTGGCTGCCCAGGAACTGAAACACAGATCAGGAACGCATTATAAACCTGCTTTAAAATAAAGCACATCATTCATTAATGGAGCGACACAAAGGGCCAGGTTTACTAAACAGGGCAAATTAGCACGAGAGCGCAATTACAAAACAGCGACGATTGGCTTGGAAATTTCTGCGGGTGATTTACTGACAATGCGCCAATTAAAGAACACAGACGCAACATCTCATTTACATATCGACCAACGCAATACACCAAGCGCAGCGAAAATAAGCAGAGCCGATGCTCATCAGGTGCAGGTGATCTACTTACAACTCAGGCGCAAAACAGTTTAAGACATGCTTTTTTGGGCGTTAAATAATGGCGCAAACGTTAGCAAATCGTGTTGCGTGATTCATTTTAATACTCTCCTCCCATAAATGTTGCATCTGAAAGGAAAACTCCTACAAATGCATATTCAATAAGATCAGGCGCAAAAATAACTGTGTCCACGCCTTTTCAGCGCTAATTCGGCACTGCACGTCTTTAGTAGTACTATTTTAACGCCAAAAGGCGGTTTGCGCTGTCGCGAGCTGTTAGTAAATCTGGCCTTAAAGAAACAGTGCAGAAATGCTCATATGGCACTATACTTGATTTCAAGCATTCTGTGAAGCTCCACTGAGAGTTGCATATGGATGTATACAAACAGGAACGTGTTAAGGTGTGGTCACATTTACTGTTTCTCAGCGAAATTTCTGGGGTGATCATGTGATCATGTTCGATCATGTGATTCAGCTCAAATTGGTCATGTGAATTCGGCCCGCCAATCAACAGAAAGCTGCTTGATTTGAAACTTGCTTCTTTGTGAGCAGTGCTTCATGCATCTCTATATTATTGACAATGGATCTTTGCTTTTTCGGCTAACGTGACAGCACATGTGATCTGCAGGAGTTATCGCATGTTTCTCTACAACTCACCTCCAGGTCTCACTTTGACGTGAACGGGGTCAGAGAAGGGTCCGTCTCCGACGGACGTGAACGCCAGCACACGGATGGTGTACGTCTCGGACGGCACGAGGCTGTGGATGGTCGTTATCATGCTGTCCTGAACGTTGTGGATCTGCCAGTTGCTCATCGGCTGTGAAGGATCCATGGTGTAATAAACTCGATAGCCCTTGATCAAGCCGTTGGGCTCCTCCGGCTCGTCCCAGCGCACCATCACTGCGTTCTGTGATATGATGCGTGCCTGGATGTTCCTCGGCGGGCTGGCCGGGGCTTGCTCTCCGGTCCGAGCTTCCACTCTGTTGCTGGGTGGACCCTGACCGATGGAGTTGACGGCGGAGACGCGGATCTCGTACTCGGTGTTGGGGTACATGCCACCGATGCTGTAGCGGGTGGTGGTGATGGAGTCCACCGTCTCGTACTTGCTGTCTGGGGATTTGGCACGGTACTGGATGATGTAATAGGAAACCGGGTCGGGGTTCCCAGAGTCCCAGGTGATGGTGACACTAGTGGGGGTCGTCTCTGTGACGATGGGGGTACCAGGAGCTCTGGGTAAAGCTGCATAGAGAGCAGAAAACTGCACTGCTCAATTCAAGCTTATTTGTATAACAGTCTTTGCGATGCAAATCTTGCAAAGCAGCTTTACAGAAAATTAAGTAGCTTATCAGTGGTGACTATGTCAAGGTAATGTCCAATTAAAATCATGTAGTTAGTTAATGACATGTAATCAAACACTATTAACAACAACGATGCGATCAAACTTATAGCAAGATTTGGTAGTTTTGTAGGGTTGGCATCATCTCGGTTACGTTTTCTACGTTATCTAGCACTGAGCACAGATTGAGATATTGTTGAGATAACCCTATATAAGATACGCCAGAAACCAGGGGACTAAGAGAGTTCTCCATCTCAGGGTTGTCTAGGTAAAACAATCAAGATATCTGTAGATCGAAACGGGCTGCTGTCTGGAAACTCACGATGTTGCTTCCATTTACTTTTGGGGAAGATCTGCAAATGTTTAAGTCAATAACGAAGCCCACTTAAGAACCTTTAGATTGATAAAATTAAGACATTCTTTTCCACGACCCAACATCATATATGTGTCCCTGGAGCACAAAAGCAGTCATAAGTAACACAGCTATATTTGTAGCAATAGCCAACAATACATTGTATGGCTCAAAATTATCCATTTTTCTTTTATGCCAAAAATCATTAGGATATTAAGATCATGTTCCATGAAGATATTTAGTAAATTTCCTACCGTAAATATATCAAAACTTAATTTTTGATTAGTAATATGCATTGCTAAGAACTTAATTTGAACAACTTTAAAGATGATTTTCTCAATATTTAGATTTTTTTGCACCCTCAGATTCCAGATTTTCAAATATTGTCCTATCATAACAAACCATACATCAATGGAAAGATTATTTATTCAGCTTTCAGATGATGTATTAATCTCAATTTCACAAAATTGACCCTTATGACTGGTTTTGTGCTCCAGGGTCACATATTTACGTTGTGCAGCTGGATTTGGCTGATATTTTACTTCCATCTTCTGGATAATACGCCGCAGAGAATTTACTCTGTGCTTAGTGCACCTATAATCTTGTTTATCTTTATTTGCACATTTCAGTACTTTCTTTCAAGTATTTTCTACTTCCATTTGCATTATCACTTTTTTTGGTTGCTTGCATATTCTCCTGCCCTGCATGCATAAAAAAATCCTAATGAGTCATTAAAATGAGCTCTTACACTTAACAATAACTTGCGCCACGGACTCGATGATTCCCAGGCTGCTCATGGCGACGCAGGTGTAGTTGGCCGACTCGCGCACGCCGTTCAGCTCCAGAACGTTCCGGCCCACGGGCATCTCGTCCTCCGGCGTCAGGTCCTCCGAATTCAGCATCCACTTCACGTAGGGCATCGGAGAGCCGACCGCGACACAGGTGATGTTCACGCTGCCGCCCGGCATGATCTCGTGGCTCACGGGAGGGATGGTGAAGCGAGGGGGAACGCGGCGAACTGGAGCACAAACACAGGGAAACAGGGGAGCGAGGTAACAATGACGTTCTGCTGAAAGCTTCATAGTCAAGCTGGCAATGCATCATTACAGCTAAAAGGACAAGTTGCTAAATATAAGCGCTGACTAGCAGATGGAACGGAATAACGATGTGTAAGGAGCTGGAGAATCTGAATCCGAGCTAAAGGTCAAAGCTGTGTTTTCTTACACAGTGACTAACTAACGCACCCATTTCTCCTCGTTATGTTGAAACGGAGACGGGCGTTTAACGCAGACGCTTCTCGAGCTCAGCTGGGAGGCAGAGAAACTGTAACGATGCATACTTATTAAAACCCGCTCTGTCTGAACGAGCTCGATTTCGGTACGTTTCCCATAAGCCTTTAGAAACCTAAATGAGACGGCTCTGCCCTCGGGAACGAAGGAGACGAACCAACGAAGCCTTTTCGAGCTCTGTGATCGATAGCTGTGGATATGGACTCTATAGAGCAGGCGTTCGATCCGGGCTGGTTTCGGATCAAAGGGGAACTGCATTTGGAGCTGCATGCCTGAACACGCCGCAGCACAACACATCGAGGGAGATCGCTATACACACACACACACCAAACCTAACAGCCGTCAAACATTTCTGCACCTACTAGTCAATACCTTAACTAGCGGCTGACGCTCCATGCTCCAAAATATACTCCAGTGCTTCTCAACTGGTTTTGCTACATTGAGACAGAACCCTGTTACAGTTTTTTCAGCTGTTTACACACAAAATCTTTACTTGTCGCACAGTTTCTGAAAGCTGTCACTCAAACAGCAGAAGCACACACCAAATCTGCAAAACCAGACACTAATTCTCAGCCTTTGACTCGGTTTTCAATTTAATTTGGCAAAACTCAACACACAGTTCTCTATGTGACACACACAAATCTAACAGGAATTAATATTACGGCAAAGGTGTTTGCTTTTGAGATGTGTTTGTGATATTTTGAATGCAGTGCTTCATTTTGCAAGAGATGTGAGGTGTTTTGCATTTTGTGTGCAATTCTTGGATTTGTGTGTAAAGTTTTGAGAAAAAGAGGCAAAGTTTTGAAAATGTGTGTAAGCAGCTGAAAACAAAAACTGTAAAAGTTTCCTTTTTCTAACCATTTTATTGCTGGTTGAATTGTATTATTTGCATTCAGCCTTGTTTTTTGTCTGCTGTCTATGACCTGCCACCCATTTCTGGGTCACAATCCACAGCGGTGTGTGTGTGTGTGTGTGTGTGTGTGTGTGTGTGTCTGTCTGCGATATTCTAGGACAAATCAGATTCTTCTTCAGCAGAAACTAACGCTCCGCAGGGAAATACTGCATTTACTCCTGGAAGATCTACATCTGACTGTGGAAATAAATAAATAAATAAAAGAGACAGCGAGCAAATGTGAGAAACGATGGAAGTTATGCAAATCCACTGAGTTAATGTGGAGCGCTGCCAACCCCGCATCCAGAAACAGATGAAATGCAGAAGAGAGAGAGAGAGAATGTGTTCGAGAGAGACGGGGAGGATAAAAGAAAGAGAGAGAGATATAAGGAAGGACTCGATAAGAACTACAGCTTGCTGAATTCTTAGAGGCGTCGTGAAATCGGCAGGTCATCATAGGATTTAAAACATACAGTGAATCAGAGAGCCGTGAAGCTCGAGCCCACAGAGAGAGAGAGAGAGAGAGAGAGAGAGAGAGAGAGAGAGAGAGACACAGAGAGAGAGAGAGAGTTAGGTATGAATGATGCAGAGAGAGAGAGAGAGAGAGAGATGACGGACAGAAACAAAGAACCAGGGCAACAGCAAACACTCAGAAACCAGAGACGCTGAAGTTTCAATTGATCGCTGAATGCAGCGCACCGCTGCGAAGGACGGTTGCTAGTGTACTGAGTGGTTGCTAGGGAGGTTCTGTGCAGAATCTGAGGTGTTGAATGTGTTGCTAGGATCTTCTGGGCGGTTGCTAAGGTGTTAAAGCATTGTTCATCTCTGGAGCATTGACTTAAAGACACGGTTCATCCAAAAACGATCAAGCTGTCATAAATATATTATTTTGAGAAATGTCTCAGTGTTTTGTTTCTCGTGCTCCACAGAAGAAAGAAAGTCATTCATGTTTGGAACGACACGAGGATAATAAAGAGCACGAGTGAATCTCATTATTCGTCATCAGCTGTGTATTGCATGAGCCTGCGCGGTCATAAAACAAGAAAAACGTGAGTTGCATTTAATATAACGATCAGAGACGCCCAGCAGCTTCATTTGCTGTAGCTGTAATGTTGGCTAATTCAATGAGCGTCATTCACATCAATAGAAGCGCAGACAGAACATAAGCCACGCTAAGATGTGTCTGAACCCCTGGTTCTTGTTTCTTCTGCTTTAGAGATGACTGAAAAGCCTTCTCGGATGCCGAGGCTTATGGGGATTCACCACAGAGAAATCTACGACTTCAGCAAAGAGGGAAAAATCCACCTGAATAAAGCTACAAGTGCATTTAGAGCTAAACGCATTTGATCAAACCAATCAGAGACTAAGTAGCACGTGATGTTTTTATTACAATAAAATGTGCAAAAGTGAATTGAATTGCAGGTGTGCATTGACCAAAGGACACCCAGAATTGGACGCACTCATATGAAACATAATGGCTAAATCTACACAGTCAGTAGATGCAGTTAATAAGAGGTTGTTAATGCAGGTTAGTGCATGCATGACACCAGTAACATGCAAAGCTTCAAATAAAACACTCATGCAAGAGCTCAACATGTGCATTCAATGGTAATATTATGGATTACTGATGGAAAGAAATGGCTAGTTTCTGGTTGTGACTAATCCAGACATGGTAAATATTTAAATATCTGAATTTAAATGACCTACTATTGTGCAAGAATCACTTTGTGGCTCTTAAAAGCTTGGGCTTCCGGCGAGACGGGAACAATAACCTTGGGTGGTAACAGCACATTTGATCTATTCAACAATGGGGACTGCTGAATTGGATTTGCCATTGTTAGTCGAGCCCATTACAATGAATTATCTCAAACGCAATCTTTCCTCTCGCTGAAAGGAGAAGCAGAGGCACAGCGTATCGACTTACAGTCCAAGTGCACAAATACAGCATTAAACCAACTCCGTCATCGCTTGTGCACTGCAAAACATGCTTTTTTGTCTTGTTTCCAGCCCAGATATCTAATAATACTTAAATCAAGAAGGATTTTCTAGGCAAGTCAAAATTAGTGTCTTGTTTTCAGAAAAAACAAGTCAAAATTAGGTGATTTTTTTTGCCTAGAACAAGCAAAATAATCTTATTTTAAACAGAAAAACACCACTGGGCGATTATTTTAAAAAGCACTTAATTTTGACTTTTCTGAAAACAAGACAATTTTTACTTCATGTCAAGTCAAACTTTATTTATAGAGAACAACTTTAACACAACCATCGTTGATCAAAAGTGCTTTACAATAAAAGGTTAGATAAAAAGCAACAGAGATTAAAATTAAAATAAAAAATCCTTCTTGATTTAATAATTTTTTGATATCTGGGCCGGAAACAAGACAAAAAAATCTAAGTAAGAAAAGTATTTTTTGCAGTGTGCTTAGTATTTATATCTTATTTTCTAGTATAAATATCTGAACATTCTTGAATCGAGATGCATTTACTTGACAGGCAAAATGACTTAAGATTTTAAGTCTTGTTTTCTAGAAACAAATTATAAAAATGTAGTTTTGAGCAAAAATATCCACCAATGGGGTAATAAAAATAATCTTAATTCAAAGGCTAAACAATATATTTTTCTTGCCCCATTGGCAGATATTTTTGCTTGTTTTAAGCTAAAACTAACAAAATTTTGATCTTTTTTTTTTGTTGATATGATTCTTTAGGGTCTTAACGAAAAGTCTATAACATACTTTGGTTAAAATTTCTCAATGGTAGTTTAAAAAAACACTTTTTTTACCCTGTCAAAATCAGCTCTGTTTTCATCAAGCCGTTTTTTTAGTCCATGTCGCTTTAAATGCTAATGAGCTCTGCTGACTCCGCCCCTCTCTTC
>CM049845.1:38870786-38878286 GCA_027422415.1 Schizothorax lantsangensis
GTAACCTATTGTTCTCTTTCATCATCTCGTGTTCGAGATCCACCTATGGGAGAGACATGGACAGCTCCCCGATTGCCCAATACATTCACAGTGAGATTCTGTAAGCCAGAGAATGATGGTCTCCCCCAAGGAGCGGTGCCTGACACGTCCAATAATCATAGACCTGGCAAACTTGATGCACACACACAACTGTTGTGTACATACAGGACATGCAACAAGTATATGTAATAAACCCAGCAACACCAAAATTAACACCCAGGCAGGAATGTAAATGCATGCTAGGTGACATGAATGTGCAAGGCCTGTAAAGTAGTACCTTTACTACACTGTGTAAATAGGAAGGGAGAAAGGAAGATAATAAGACAGAGTTATGAAGACCCCACTCCTAAAACAGAATGTGCTACCAAGGTTTTGTTAACATCCAATCGGTAGTAACGGACACACGTATGGGGAGAAGCCCAGCTTGCAGCGGAGCAGATGTCCTGCAGTGACACTCCCCTGAACAAGGCCCAAGAGGTGGCTAAGCCCCTTGTTGAATGAGCTCTGATGTTCCCTGGGGCCTGCACTCCCTTCGATTCGTATGCCAAAGATATAGCTTCCACAAGCCAATGTGAGAGGCGTTGCTTAGATATGGGACTCCTCTTGTGAGGGTGCGCCCATGAAATAAAAAGCTGGTCGCTCTTCCGGAAAGCACTGGTCCTGGTTATATATGCCTGTAACGCACGAACAGGACACAGAGTATTCAGCCTCTGATCCTCCGTAGAGGAAAAATGAGGAGGGTGAAAAGCAGAAAGCTCCAACACCTCCGATGTGAAAGCAGGGAAGCACTTAGGCATTAAAGCAGGGTTAGGCTTAAGAAAAACCTTATCTCCACTCAGAGAGAATTTAATGCACGAGGAATGAACCGAGAGTGCATGTAGCTCACTGACACGTTTGACTGACGCCAAGGCCAAGAGCAAAGAAGTCTTACAGGACAGCAGCTTCAAGGAAATACTTCCCAAGGGCTTTTGCAGGCTGGGGGTTCCCGTGCTGCGCTGGCGGTTTCCCACGAGGTTTGGCTCTGACTGGACCCTGGAAATTGCGAACCGCTGCAGGCGGGTTAGATGGCCATGGAGGGGGAACCTGGCGCGGCGCCGATTTCCAGGGGAGACATAATTTAAACGCCTCATCCTCTTTCTTCTTGTCATCACAGCGCTGCTGCATAAGGGTGATGGCAGGGCCGAAGAGGGCTTGACCTTCCTCCACTGGCGCTCTCGCGACACGCCGCTTCTCGCTATCAGGGAGACCTGATAGGTTGAGCCACAGCGCGCGCTCACCAATGACGGAAAGAGCCATTGAACGCCCGCTGGCTTGGACGGCCTGGCGGGCATTGCGGAGAATGAGGTCGTTAATAGTGACGATCTCCTTCCAGAGCAAGGGAGGGGCAGACCCTTTCTCCAGCTGCTTACCCATGTCCTCAAGGAGTTCAGCCTGGTAAGCCGAGAGCAGATAGGAGACGTTCAATGCTCTCACTGTTAAACGAGGAAGCCTGATGGATGGACGCAGAGAAACGGTCCATTTTGCTAGGGAGAACAGGCTTAGGAGGGGCGAGTAGCCCGCCTTGAGAAGGGTTGAGGTGTCTGGCGATGGAGGGCTCTATGGCAGGGGGGGTCACCCAAGCCGAGAGCCATCATGTCTTTCACCTCGAGCCCCGCGAGACCATGTTTAAAATCAAGCGGGTCTCCCCAACTGTGCTTCATGTGCTTGGCACAAGTATAAGCTGCTTTCTTGGGCCAGGAGGGACAATTTTTCCATCATAGATGTCCCTCTCCTGATTGGAAGCACTTTGTAATGCCGGCCATTCGATATTGAGGCGAGCGGCCGCTCGCTCACAATATTCAAAAAGGACGGATTGGGGTAGAGCAGCAGGCGTATGAACCTGAGGCGCTACAGAAGGCGGGATAGCCTCCTCATCGTCAGAGCCTTCGAGAAGGCCTGCGTCGTCCTTGTCCACGACGCCGGTCGGCTCGTGGGCAAATGAGGGTTCATCCGTTAAGATGTCCTCAAGGAAGGCGGATTCGGCTTGGTCAGCCCAATTCATCGTTGGCACTCCCCGGGAGTCCCCTGGGTGCGCAACATCGTCGCCGTTTCCCCCTTCAGAGTCCGACTGTTCGAAGTCCAACCTTTGAGTAGCGGCCACCTTATGCCTGCGGCGATGGAGCTTCTTGGGGAGCGCAAGGCAGTGGCTACAGTTTTCGGGAAATTCCAGAGCTTCCTCCGCATGTTTAAGACCCATGCAGACCACGCAGTACGGGTGCAAATCCCTGGCGGCAATAAGTGTGCCACACGCAGCCGGGCAGGCACGCGACAGGCACTCGCCTGAGGAAGCAGCAGATTCGGAAAGAGCCATAGGAATGAGCAGAAATCCAAACGGTAGACAGCCGTGACAGAGGGAAAGAGTGCGAAAAAAGGCGGACAGCCAATAGAACTGCAGCGTGGGCGGCTTGCAGAATGACACAGCTGTAATGGAGAGCGAGACGATCACGTCCGGTGGAGGCTGATCAGAGCCATATGTCCTCCTGAAGACAAAAGTGAAACGTCTGAAAATTCCAACGAGCTGTGAGAATTAAACAGAGGTCACGAGAAGTGAATGTCAACTGGACAATAGCAGCGCGTGCAGGTCTTATATGCTCTTAGGTAAGGGGGTGGGGCCTTACCTGGCATTGGCTGCGCGCTTCTGTCTGTCAAGCCAGACTTGGTGCAATTGGATGCTTCTGCAGAGGTCAGGTACGGATGCCCTTCCCATAGGTGGATCTCGAACACGAGATGATGAAAGAGAACCTTCCTTTATGTTCTACATGCTCATCAGCTTCATATTTTACACGCGACACAAGCACATCCACCTCTGACTGACTGTTATGGATGGTAAGATTCACCGATTTGCATCAGTGCATCGGCATAAAAGTTAACGACGCGATGCATTGATTTAAAAAAGTGTGCATCAGATACAAGTTGCCATTTGTATCGCGATGCATCCTTTCTGACATGTTTGCATCGGTAAAAATAATTTTTTTATATATAATTATTAGTAGATGCCCTATACTTTTATTATTGAGAACGTGACCAATAATTTGTGACCAAAATATTATATGTAAAATGATTTCTCCTCTCTAAACTGTGTCTCAAGCGCGTTCTTTCATCACCGCTGCTGCTGCGTGAATATGACGTATCACAAAACTACGGAGACCGAGGCGAGTCCTGAGAGCCACATAGAATGTAGATTAACAAGGCTGTCTGTCTGAACCAAAGAAAATACTATACGTATCGTATAGTATCGCATCGCGTCGCGTCGTATCGTATAGTATCGCATCACATCGTATAGTATCGTATCGCGTCGTATCGTATCATATCGTGTCGTATCGTATCGTATCGTATCGCGTCGCGTCGTATCGTATAGTATCGCGTCGTATCGTATCGCGTCGTATCGTATCGTATAGTATCGCATCATATCATATCGTATCACATCGTATCGTATCGCATCGCGTCGTATTGTATCATATCGCATCGCATCGCGTCGCGTCGTATTGTATAGTATCGCGTCGTATCGTATAGTATCTCATCGCATCGTATCATATCGTATCGTATCGCATCGCGTCGCGTCGTATTGCATCGTATCGTATCGCATCGGATCGGATCGGCAGCTGCTTCATATGTATCTTTAATGTATCGTATCGTTGGCTATGCATCGAGATGTGTATGGCATCAGCCTCAGTTATGGAGAACCCTACTGACTTGCTCTTTTATACAATGGAAATGTAAAGTCAGTCTTGAACCTTCGTCTTTCTGATTTCCAAATACTTTTTTTGCTTTAAATCAAAGGTTGATTTTGTTTATAACTCTTCATTAAAATCCCTGTGGGAAAAATGAATGGGAAAATATTTCTGGAACCAAGGCCGCGGAACGACTGATTGCATCAAAGCAGCTTCAATAAACAGGAAACTAACACTGATAATGTTGTATAAATTAAATAATTATGAAATAAATTTTATTTCTGCTTTACATAGTAAGTCACTTCAGAGGCATTCAGATGATTTCTCAGCACACGACTGATCAGAGAACACAGGCAAAAAATCTGTAAACTAATAAACTGAACTATGAAAACTGAAGAGCTGCATGTGGACGGATATAATGGTGATGCAGAGATTGAGATGCTCACGCAGCCGTGATCAGAAGATGGAGGCCGGTGTTCGCCGGAGACTGACTCAGCGATCTGAGCGTGTGTGTTTTGTCATGTAAATGCGACTGTGGGCAGCCTGACAGCGTGTGAAATCACTGCGGCGGAATCAACACCTACAGACTGTGCTCAGGACTCACCGACCGCCTCAAACACAGTGTGTGTGAAGGACACAGTGACCTTCAGCGATGCTGGACTCAGACTCAGACTGATGGAGAAACACTGCGTTTGTGTTTGACTGCGGTTTTACACAGAAAATGATTTTATACTGTACAAAGTCTCTCCGCAAGGTCAAACATTTCAGCTTTTACCTTCCTCTTGGGCACATTTGGCCTCACACACACACACACACACACACACACACTCGCACACACACACATTCTTCTTTTATTTGGATCCACAAGACAAGCAACAAAAAACGGAATCCAAACACCTTGTGAAGTCAGTTTGCAAGATGACAGGTTCACATGGCTAACATACATTCACAAGTCCTTATATTTATAATTCAACACTCAAGGATAGACAAAACATCTTCGTTTCCATATTTGCATACTCCCTATAATGGATGAAACTGAAGAAAATTTAGCAAGTTTTTTTGCTTTCTTTTTTTGCAATCCACCCAACTGCAGTCCTTTAATCACATTCTTGTGCACATGACCTAAACTTCCAAATACTAGGATAATTAACTTACACTGTCAGTCAAGTTGATGGATGGCTTCAACCAATGGCTGATATTTTAGAAATATGGAAAGATAGCAGGTATCCAAATACAAGATCAAAACAACAGCCAACCTCAATAACAAATACAGTGTTGAATGCCTAGTTTACAATCACAATGTCAGGAGTATTTGGAATGTTTTTACATTTTTTATCAATATCTAAGAATGTTTAGATATTTGCACTAGAAAATAAGACAGAAATACTAAGAAAGAAAACCATTTTTTGCAGTAGGCATTTTTAGATTTTCAAAATATTTCCTTCTGTATGATTTATAAGACACACACACACACTCACTCACACTCACACACACACACACACACTCCCACACACACACACACTCTCTCACACACTCTCTCTCACACACACACACACACACACACACACACTCACACACACACACCCACACACACACACACACACAAACAGACTATCATACACTCTCTCTCACACACACACACACACACACACACTCACTCACTCTCTCTCACACACACACACACACACACACACACACACACTCACTCTGACACACACACACTCTCACACACACACACACACACACACACACACAAACACACACATACTCATACACACACACACACATACACACTCACACTCACACACTCTCACACACACACACACACACACACTCACTCACACTCACACACACACACACACACACTCTCACACACACACACACACACACACACACACACACACACACACACACACACACACACACACACACACACACTCATAAACACACACACACACTCACACACTCTCACACACACACACACTCTTCACGTGTTCACCATTATCTCTGTTGGATGGATTTCTGCAGCTGCAAACAGAAGCGTCACTGAATATAATCAGTGCAGGATAACGAGGGAGAAACGAGGAGAGAAACAACAGATGAACATACGCAGACACCACAGAAGCACCGCAGAGCATCATGGGAACACGGAGCCAGGGACAAACGCAGATCAGGGCAGCGGGAGACGAGCTGATGGAAGACATGTGGCAGACGAGTCTTTTTTAATCTGACGCACAATCAGCGCCCAAAATGATCACTTTTCCAAACCTGCTCCACTAAACTAAAACACAGACTCTAAATCTAACGATGATGCTGTTTCTGCTGCTTTAAAGACAGTTCTAGAAGAATAACTTCATCCCGGATGAACATCTGATGCTGTTATTACACGACATGTGAGGTTGAGTTTCTCTTAAGCCCGATTCAGACGGTAATTGTTTCTCATATGGACGTCATATTATTTAAAAATAAATTTACATATCACCTCAGTGATGAACTCATGGATTCTGATGGTGATTTATTCACAGTGGAGGAGCGATTCTGGCCAATCACATGATTCTGCTGTTAATAAAATGAATTTTATTTACAAATGTATTCTTATTATTGTGTAAAATGTATTTAAAAATACTTATTATTATGTAAAATGTTTTCTTATTATTCCAAGCATATTTTATATTTTATATTTTTCTCCTGTTTAAAAATAGGAAAACCGACGCGCTATAGTTGTATATAATTATACGCGATATATATCTGTTTATAATACACATTTTAAAATTGTATTGCATACCTGCTGCTGCCATAATAAAGACCCATTTGAACGTTTACGTGCTTTTCTTCTCGTTCTGCTCCCGTCGCTGTGGTGGAGCGGTTATGAAGTATTGTTCTTTTAAATACTTTCCATCATTTCAGAAATAATATGTAAATTACACCGAAGTACAACGTTACCGTACTGTGTTCGTGAGAGCTCAGAAAGGTATTAAAGGGATAGTTCACTTTGAAATTAAAATGTGGTATCTATCAGCTTACCCCAAGGGCATCCAAGATGTAGGTGTCTTTTTTTCTTCAGTAGATCCAATTTTGATGTTTTTAGGTCAAACCGTTCTAGTCTGTCAGTCATATAATGGCAGGTATAGGTCACTGTCTCTATAAGAGGGAAAAAGAACATGCACAGAGAAATCCAAATTAAACAATTCCCCATCGTAACTACACATTGATGGCCTAAGACACGAAACGAGCGGTTTGTGTGAGAAAACGAACAGTATTTATATCGTTTTTTACCTCTTGTACACAACCATGTCCAAGTGATCTGAGTGCACACACACATCCGTGTGTGTGACGTGTGTGTGTGCGCGCGCTCTGGCTCACGCTGCATTCACACGGGGCGTCGGCGTCAACGCTTGACGGAGGGCGTGTCTGAAGCGTGGTGCTGACGCGCCGTCATAGTTACAACAACCAATCACATACTTCTCTGGTGTTGCATGAACGGGATTGGGTATTTGCATGAGGCGATCTGATTGGCTGACGCCTCCGTTGGCGCTTGAAAAGTAGCGTCAGCACCACGCTTCAGACACGCCCTCCGTCAAGCGTTGACGCCGACGCCCCGTGTGAATGCAGCGTGAGCCAGAGCGCGCGCACACACACGTCACACACCGGATGTGTGTGTGCACTCAGATCACTTGGACATGGTTGTGTACAAGAGGTAAAAAACGATATAAATACTGTTGGTTTTCTCACACAAACCGCTCGTTTCGTG
>CM049845.1:38885786-38888286 GCA_027422415.1 Schizothorax lantsangensis
TTATCTGCTTGTCTTGATGATGTTAAATCTTGGCTTTCAAAAATGTTATTTTCTTAAATACAGATAAAACGGAGGTCATAGTTTTTGGCTCCTGAGATTCCAGGCATCAGAATCAACTTGATTTTAAGCATCTACATTCATTTATTACTCCTCATGTGCGAAATTTGGGTGTAGTGTTTGATAATCGCTTGAAATTTGATAAACAGATCAGTTCTGTTGTAGGTTCCAGCTTCTTCTACCTTCGGTCCCTTTCTAAAATTAAACCAAGTTTCTCTAGAGACTGCCATCCATGCCTTCATTACGTCACGGCTGGAATACTGTAACTCTCTGTATTATGGCATCTCAAAAATACAAATTTCTCGATTACAAATAGTGCAAAATGCAGCAGCTAGATTTCTGAAGTGATGTAAAAAATTTGACCATATTACACCCATTCTGAGATCTCTGCACTGGTTGCCTGTTCAGCACAGGATTGAGTTTAATTCTTCTACTTGTTTATAAATCATTAAACAACTTAGCCCCGCCATATCTTACAAACGTACTTCACCCTTACATCCCTACAAGACGACTACGATCTGAGGAAAAGATCCCTCGTACTCGTCTAAAGACGAGAGGAATAGAGCGTTTGAAGTGGCTGGTCCTACTCTCTGGAATAACTTACCTTTTCATATTAGAACGGACCCCACTTTATCTGAGTTTAAATCCTGCCTAATAACTCATCTTTTTACTTTGGTTTTTAATATTTGATCTTATCTTAGACATGTCATTTGTACTTGATATTATCTTATTAATGTTTCTTATTGTATTTTTGCCATTGATATTGTACAGCACTTTGGTCGGGTTCTAGCTGTTTTTAAATGTGCTTTAGAAATAAACTTGAAATTGAACTTGATAGTGCAATCAGTTGGGACGTAGCACAGAGCTCATTCAACAAATGCACAGCTAAACAGATGAGTTTTGAGTCTGGATTTAAATGTGGCTAATGTTTTAGCCCATCTGATCTCTTCTGGAAGCTGGTTCCAGCTGCGGGCAGCATAATAGCTAAAAGCGGACTCCCCTTGTTTTGTGTGAACCCTTGGTGTTTCTAACTGACTCGATCCTAATGATCTGAGTGGTCTGTTAGGTTTATATTCAGTGAGCATATCTGCAATGTATTTAGGTCCTAGGCCATTGAGTGACTTATAAACGAGTAAAAGTACTTTAAAATCAATCCTGAATGTAACTGGAAGCCAGTGTAAGGACCTGAGGACTGGTGTGATATGCTCAGATTTTCTGGTTCTAGTCAGAATCCTGGCAGCAGCGTTCTGGATGAGCTGCAGCTGTCTAATGGTCTTCTTTGGAAGGCCGGTGAGGAGACCATTACAATAATCCACCCTGCTGGTGATAAAGCATGAACAAGTTTTTCCAAGTCTTGACTGGAAACAAACATCTAATTCTTGCAATGTTTTTGAGATGATAGTATGCTGATTTAGTTACATGACTACTAAAACTAAGGTCTGTCTCCAGAATCACCCCAAGATTTCTGACTTGATTTTTAGTTGTTTGACCCCTAGAGTCAAGGTATGCATTCACCTTGAGAACTTCATCTTTGTTTCCAAATGCAATGACTTCAGTTTTCTCCTTGTTTAACTGAAGGAAAGTTTTGGCACATCCAACTGTTAATTTCATCAATGCATTGGCAGAGGGAGTCAATGGGGCTGTAGTCATTTGGAGATAAGGCCAGGTAGATCTGGGTATCATCAGCATAGCTGTGATTAGCAATTTGGTTCTTTCTCATTATTTGACTTAGTGGGAGCATATACAGGCTAAACAAGAGCGGTGCAAGAATTGAGCCTTGTGGGACTCCGCATGTCATGGACGTCCACTTGGACTTATGCTCTCCTATACTCACATAATAACCTCTCCCTTCTAAGTATGACCTGAACCATTTGAGTACCATCCCAGAAAGCTGACCTATTCATCATGCAGTGAGCAGCAACAATGAGCCTTCCTCTTCTCATCAGAGATGCAGCTCTAAACCGTCTCTGTCTGTCGGAGCTTCTAATGATTTCTGTATTTTTCTCAGACACTTTTAAATGCTTCCACACTGTGACGTGTTTGCTGCGTTATAAAGAGTGCGCGCTTCTCACTGTATGGTTGCTATTTGATCACGTCACCAAAAATGTCATTGTTCGGTACAATTTATTCGGTCTTTTCAATTATTCGGTTGCTGAACATTCGGTGCTTCCCTAGTGGGAATGAGAGACGATGGCGGCGGATCCCACGAGTCACATTTCTGCTAAACACATCTGCTCCTGAAACCCAGAATATGACGCTCCACATCAATCACCACAAAACACTTCTTTCATCATAATGTTGTAACTCGGATCACTTTCCCTTCAGCTGATGCTGTCAATCCCTCTTATTCTACAATAGGCTAATGAGTGTGACAGGGGTCAGAGGTCAAGGGTCAGAGGACAGGTCCTCGGCAGCCTGTCAGGCACAAACATTAGACTTTATA
>CM049845.1:38900786-38913286 GCA_027422415.1 Schizothorax lantsangensis
GATTTCACAAACGCGATCTGATTTCACAAACACGATCTGATTTCACAAACACGATCTGATTTCACAAACACGATCTGATTTCACGCGATCTGATTTCACGATCTGATTTCACAACGATCTGCGATCTGATTTCACGATCTGAACGCGATCTGATTTTCACGCGATCTGATTTCACAAACACGATCTGATTTCACAAACGATCGATCTGATTTTCGCGATCTGATTTCACAAACACGATCTGATTTCACACACGATCTGATTTCACGATCTGATTTTCTGATTTCGATCTGATTTCACAAACGATCTGATTTCACAAACGATCTGATCTGATTTTCACAAACACGATCTGATTTCACAAACACGATCTGATTTCACAAACACGATCTGATTTCACAAACACGATCTGATTTCACTGATTTCACACGATCTGATTTCACAAACACGATCTGATTTCACAAACACGATCTGATTTCACAAACACGATCTGATTTCACAAACACGATCTGATTTCACAAACACGATCTGATTTCACAAACACATCTGATTTCACATCTGAACACGATCTGATTTCACAAACACGATCTGATTTCACAAACACGATCTGATTTCACAAACACGATCTGATTTCAAACACGATCTGATTTCACAAACACGATCTGATTTCAAACACGATCTGATTTCACAAACACGATCTGATTTCACAAACACGATCTGATTTCAAACACGATCTGATTTCAAACACGATCTGACACGATCTGATTTCACGAACACGATCTGATTTCACGAACACGATCTGATTTCACAAACACGATCTGATTTCACAAACACGATCTGATTTCACAAACACGATCTGATTTCACAAACACGATCTGATTTTCACAAACACGATCTGATTTCACAATCTGATTTCACGATCTGATTTCAAACACGATCTGATTTCAAACACGATCTGATTTCACAACACGATCTGATTTCACAAACACATCTGATTTTCTGATTTCACAAACGCGATCTGATTTCACAAACACGATCTGATTTCACAAACACGATCTGATTTCACAAACGCGATCTGATTTCACAAACACGATCTGATTTCACAAACACGATCTGATTTCACAAACACGATCTGATTTCACAAACACGATCTGATTTCACAAACACGATCTGATTTCACAAACACGATCTGATTTCACAAACACGATCTGATTTCACAAACACGATCTGATTTCACAAACACGATCTGATTTCACAAACACGATCTGATTTCACAAACACGATCTGATTTCACAAACACGATCTGATTTCACAAACACGATCTGATTTCACAAACACGATCTGATTTCACAAACACGATCTGATTTCACAAACACGATCTGATTTCACAAACACATCTGATTTCACAAACACATCTGATTTCACAAACACGATCTGATCTGATTTCACAAACACGATCTGATTTCACAAACACCATCTGATTTCACAAACACGATCTGATTTCACAAACACCATCTGATTTCACAAACACCATCTGATTTCACAAACACGATCTGATTTCACAAACACGATCTGATTTCACAAACACCATCTGATTTCACAAACACCATCTGATTTCACAAACACCATCTGATTTCACAAACACCATCTGATTTCACAAACACGATCTGATTTCACAAACACGATCTGATTTCACAAACACGATCTGATTTCACAAACACGATCTGATTTCACAAACACGATCTGATTTAACTCGTTTCAAAACTGATGAACTTTATGCTGTTATTGATCTGAACTGAAGCGACGCTGAACTGACTTGAGTCTTTCAGAATCTGAACTCTCTCCATAATTTCCATAATCCATTCTGTTATTTTCCTGTTAGTTACCATGAAGATAATTTTACACAATCTGTATTATATAAAGCTCAATAGAAATAAATGTGGCTTGACTTGAACACATGTGACTGTACAGTAGGGGGAAAATGATTTGATCCCCTGCTGATTTTATACGTTTGATAAAGAAATGATCAGACTATAATTTTAATGGTAGGTTTATTTGAACAGTGAGAGACAGAATAACAACAAAAAAATCCAGAAAAATGCATTTCAAAAAAGTTATAAATTGATTTGCATTTTAATGAGTGAAATAAGTATTCAATCCCCTATCAATCAGCTAGATTTCTGGCTCCCAGGTGTCTTTTATACAGGTAAGGAGCTGAGATTAGGAGCACTCTCTTAAAGGGAGATTTACCTGTATAAAAGACACCTGTCCACAGAAGCAATCAATCAATCAGATTCCAAACTCTCCACCATGGCCGAGACCAAAGAGCTGGATGTCGGGGACAAGATTATAGACCTACACAAGGCTGGAATGGGCTGCAAGACCATCGCCAAGCAGCTCGGTGAGAAGGTGACAACAGTTGGTGCGATTATTCACAAATAACTGTCAATCTCTCTCGGTCTGGGGCTTCATGCAAGATCTCTCCTCGTGGAGTCTCAATGATCATCAGGAATCAGCCTGATTCCAGAACTACACGGGAGGATCTCGTCAATCATCTCAAGGCAGCTGGGACCATAGTCACCAAGAAAACCATTGGTAACACACTACGCCGTGAAGGACTGAAATCCTGCAGCGCTCAAGAAAGCACATGTACAGCCCGTCTGAAGTCTGCCAATGATTCAGAGGAGAACTGGGTGAAAGTGTTGTGGTCAGATGAGGCCAAAATCCAGCTCTTTGGTATCAACTCAACTCGCCGTGTTTGGAGGAGGAGGAATGCTGCCTATGACCCCAAGAACACCATCCCCACCGTCACACATGGAGGTGGACACATTATGCTTTGGGGGGGTTCTGCTAAAGGGACAGGACAACTGCACCGCATCAAAGGGACGATGGACGGGGCCATGTACCGTCAGGGCCAAGGCACTGAAAATGGGTCATGGATGGGTATTCCAGCATGACAATGACCCAAAACACACGGCCAAGGCAACAAAGGAGTGGCTCAAGAAGAAGCACATTAAGGTCCTGGAGTGGCCTAGCCAGTCTCCAAACCTTCATCCCATAGAAAACCTGTGGACGGAGCTGAAGGTTCGAGTTGCCAAACATCAGCCTCGAAACCTTAATGACTTGGAGAGGATCTGCAAAGAGGAGCGGGACAAAATCCCTCCTGAGATGTGTGCAAACCTGGTGACCAACTACAAGAAACGTCTGACCTCTGTGATTGCCAACAAGGGTTTTGCCACCAAGTACTAAGTCATGTTTTGCGAAGTGGTCAAATACTTATTTCACTAAAATGCAAATCAATTTATAACTTTTTTGAAATGCGTTTTTCTGGATTTTTTTATTGTTATTCTGTCTCTCACTGTTCAAATAAACCTACCATTAGAATTATAGACTAGTCATTTCTTTCTTTGGCAGTGAGCAAATGTACAAAATCATCAGGGGATCAAATAATTTTTACTGTTCAACAGGATATTCAATGAGACAAAAATCTAGAGACTAGTTGAATTTGCTAAAACAGTGTCTAAACAGCTGTTTAACATATTAGTTAACATTAACCCATGCGTGTGCTGCTAAAGGAAAGCTAAGCAGAGGCTGATTGAGTGATTACAGTTAGAAGAAATATTATGAGACAAACGCTGTATATTTTTCCAGAATAACCTGCAGTGATGAAGCAATTAAGAGTAAAACCAGAAACATGAATTAATGCCATGCAGCGCTGTCTGTCTGTCTGTCTGTCGATCAGAGACTAACAGCAGCATCTGAGCCTCTCTCTCTGTATCTGAAGCTGTTATTTATCTTTGGTGCATCGAGGCGTATCTTGTCTTACTGTTGCCTAGTCAACCACCTCTGCCCATCTCTCTCTCTCTCTCTCTCTCTCTCTGCCCATCTCTCTCTCTGCCCATCTCTCTCTCTCTCTCTCTGGCTCTCTGTCTCTCTCTGCCCATCTCTCTCTCTCTCTCTCTCTCTCCCTCTCTCTCTCTCTGGCTCTCTGTCTCTCTCGCTCTCTCTCTCTCTGCCCATCTCTCTCTCTCTCTCTCTCTCCCTCTCTCTCTCTCTGGCTCTCTGTCTCTCTCGCTCTCTCTCTCTCTGCCCATCTCTCTCTCTCTCTCTCTCTGCCCATCTCTCTCTCTCTCTCTCTCTCTCTCTCTCTCTCTCTCTCTGCCCATCTCTCTCTCTCTCTCTGTCTCTCTCTCTCATCACTGCTGGCTGTGTTTGCGTATCCACGGATAACCAGTGGCCGCAGGGAATATGGTTTCCATGGCAACCATCCAAACCAGCCAGCAGACGTGATTGGTGTCATGTGACCCTGAGGTCAAACGAATGCTCGCTGATGCCGTTCATTACCTGATGCATTACAATTTAAAATGCAACTACATACAAAAATCAAAAGAATAAACAGAAATTTGCATATTTGCAGAAATATCTAACGCTAACCCTATAATGACATTGTTTTCTTGACAATTAAACACTTGACAGTCAAATTCTTATTACTTTAGTGTTAAAAAATGATGTGATAAATGATGTTGAAATTATATATGTTTAAGTATGATGCTGATTAATAAAGCGGTAATGGGAATCACTATTGAGAGCAATGAGAACAACAACAAAAAAACAAAGAGTATATAAAACAGTCCAGAAGCATGTCCAGAAGCATTGCTGCAGGTCAGCGCTGAGGCTTAACCAGATAACCAGGTCAAGAGATCTAACATGAATACAAACACAGAGTCAAATACGTCAGATATCGTTTATCTCAATGCAGAAACAGCTCTAGACATTGAAACACTTCTTGTTTTAGCTAGAAATTCAATGAAACATTGGTTGATATGCTGTCTAGAAAATCCAAGTAAATTCTTTGATTTCTTTGATTTCTCAAATGATTTCTTTTCAGCATCTCAAATGTTGAATTCTATCCCTACGTCCCAATATTCATACCATCCATCCTAAATAGTATGTGAGATTACAATAAGTGTGTCCCAAAGCATAGTATGTTGAAAAGAGTATGCCAAAAGTCCCTGGATGGTCTACTATTTCAGGTGGATCCGTGCACACTCTAATGACTAATATTACCCACAATCCATTGCACTTTGGCGAAGGATTCGGTCCAGAACTACAAACACGTATAAAACGCATTAGAAGAACTACAAACATGGCGGATGCGTGTGATCGACTGTTAGGTATGAGGTTTACAAAAAGGGGTTTGAGTTACTAATAATCAACATTTAACCTGGTAAACAATATTTATTTATTGTTATCAGTGTTGTATTTCATCTGCAACAGCAATGTGAACTTTTATAAACATCCATTTGGTCGTTAACTTTTAAATGCATTATTATGCAGAAAATATGAGCAGAGTTCTCCGGTGACTTGCAGATCAACGAGCTACTTCTTTTCTCTCTAATACGGTAGGAAGCTAAATTAAATGACATATGGATGATGTTAACAGTGAGAAGATGATTGACAGGTCAGTTTACAGTGACGTGTAACAATGCGACAGAGTTAAACATACAGTTGTGTGACGTGATAGTTCATCCCAAAGCTTGCCTACTCTTCTACGACACACTCAAAAGTGTGTACTTTTTCTTCACCAAAAGAGTACATACTTTAAGGGCGTAGTATAAGTAGACACATTGGGACGCAGCATCAGAAAACTAAATTCTTGATTTAAGAATTTTTAGATATCTGGGCTGGAAACAAGACAAAAAATCTAAGTAAGAAAAGCATTTTTTGCAGTGCAAATGAAATTTACAAAATGTTTGATACTCCAGTGAATGAATCCCTTGTGTTTCATAGCATTTGATTATTTTCTCTAATGTGGATGGAGCAGAATCTCTAGCGGTCGACGTGTTTCTTCTGCTGAGTGCTGTCTGATAATTGCTCGTTAGTATAAACCACTAGACTAGCCAGCTCTTTGATGACAAGCTCTCGTCACACTGTGTACAATGGGAAGCTGACTGAGCTGGCAGGAGTTGTTGAGTGGTGTTCGGCTCTAAAGCCGTCTTACGGCACGGGAACGAGCCTCCAGCTGTCGCGGGTCAGGACATCTGCGGAAGGACAGGCCGCGGGTCAAAGACGGGCAAATGACGGGCGTTGGGTTAGCCGCTTACGGAGGGTGGCGGCAGCAGATTGCGCGGCTGATCGATGTTAAATGAAGCTTGCTCCAGTGCAGATGTGTGTGAAAATGACACTAATGCTTAACAGCTGAACCGCTCCGGTTCCTCTACAAACAAGCTGCAGCCACGACCCCGAAGCACAGCGTCTGTCGCGAGCGTGAGGATTCAAAGAGTACTGCGCACACATTCACTGGGAATCCAAGCCAAAGCAGTATAAAAACATGCAAAGAGCATATAGAGTGGAAATATGAGTTCGGGTTCCAGTGTAGTCTTTAATTGTAAATGCACACGCAAATCAACAGAAATTTGGGAGAAAGTGCAGTCATGTAGACACACTAGGCTTCATCAAACACAGTTTTCAGTGTCTGCGTCTCAATATATGAGCTTCTCTGAGAGCTTTACTTTGAGAAGAAACCACCGTCAAACACACACTGATCTTCAGCACAAACCGCCAACATAAAAGTGTGGTTTAACTTTAACAAATTATGACAAATATATCACTACTGAACACTCTTAAAAAAATAAAGGTGCTTCACGATGCAATAGAAGAAGCTTTTTTGTCTAAATAGTTCCATAAAGAACCTTTAACATCTGAAGAAGCTTTCAAGCTCCTTTGTGACGAAAGAAGGTTCTTCAGATTATAAAGAGACGGTTCTTTAACTGAATGGTTCTTTGTGGAACCAAAAATGGTTCTTCTATGACATCGCTGTGAAAAACCTTTATTTTTAAGAGTGTATACAAAAATGTACTTTTCAATGTAATAATAACGTTAATAATATTATAAAGCAATTACACAGACTCAATATATTTTCTAACGTATACAGTTCTGTCGTGCATCTTATGTGGCTAAAAATAAAAATGCAATGCTCTGTTGTAAATTAACTGTTTTAATTTACAAAAACTAACTGATTTCGTTAGACACTTTTGTGATGCTGAATTTGTAGTAAATCACATAAAACTGAATCCAGAAAAAAATAGGGCCCTAAATAAAAAGGTAGCTTATGGAAAAAAATGACTAAAATATAAAAAAAAGCATTTCAATAATTATACAAAAAGTCCAGGAAAAAAGTGTAAAATGTTTGTAGACTTTATAGACATAATTCAGTCCTTCCCACAGCACACTGAAAAAAATGATTCATTGAATTTACTAAATTTTAAGGTAAGTGGTTGCAATCAATTTATGTTAGCTACATTTAAATAAACAAATTTAGTTGACTAACTTTCAACTTTTTTTAAAATATAGCTAAAATAAATAGTTTGCAACGACTTACCTTAAAAAAATTTGTATAATTTTTTTTCAGTGCATTGAGTGTATATATAGTGCACATAAATCAGCAAAACACATACATGAGCATCTCTGAATACGCTTCAAAGATTCAGAGATGCTCAACACCTCACTCTGTAATTGGACTTTTTAATTGCAAGACCTCAGTCAGTCCGTGTCGGCCACAACACCTCGAGCACTACCACACTGAGCACAGGTGCCCCACAAGGCTGTGTGCTCAGCCCGCTGCTCTTCACGCTGCTGACCCATGACTGCACTGCCAAGTTCAGCTCCAACCACATCATCAAGTTCGCTGATGACACAACAGTGGTAGGTCTCATCAGCAACAACGATGAAACACACTACAGAGAGGAAGGTGAATGGTGTGGCACTAACAATCTGTCCCTCAATGTGGAGAAGACAAAGGAGGTTGTGATGGACTTCAGGAGGAGGAACTCCACTGACCAGCCCCCACTGACCATCGACAGCTCGACTGTGGAGAGAGTCAGCAGCACTAAATTCCTGGGGGTGCACATCACGGAGGATCTCACCTGGACCACCAACACTACATCACTCTCCAAGAAGGCACAACAGCGCCTACACTTTCTCCGCCGGCTGAAAAGAGCAAGTCTCCCACCACCCATCCTCACCACATTCTACAGGGGCACCATTGAGAGTGTGCTGACCAGCTGCATCACTGTCTGGTACGGGAACTGCAGTGCTGCTGACCTCAAGACCCTCCAGCGGACACTGAACACGGCTGCAAAGATCATCGGTGCCCCTCTCCCATCCATCCTGGACATTTTCCTTACACGATGCTCCAGCAAAACCAACAGCATCGTGAAGGACCCCACCCACCCCTCCCACAGTCTCTTCCAGCTCCTACCATCAGGAAGACGGTACCAGAGTATCAAAGCTCGCTCTGTCAGATTGCTCAACAGCCCCCCCCCCCAACTCATTAAAACTGTTGACAATTTTCCTAAGTGCAATTCTGAGTGTGCTACACACAGGTGAGTGGGCTATACAAACCACCTGTAGTAACACACTCATCCCACTATATGTACACTAGACACTTTCTATAAACACTCCCTGCTACAAAGACTTAATAAGATAATATGTTTACTTGTGCATTGCATACAAAATAATTTTGCACTCCACAAAATCTCTCTTCTGCACAACAGTTTAATGTACAAAATATATATTTTTTGCACAATTTCATGAATATTTATATTCATATACAGTATTTATGTAAGTTTTTGTACAGTCTCAGTTTGTGTAGTATTTATAGTATATGTATAGTCAGATGGTTAACTGTTGTATAGCTCTATTGTTTTTCTTATACTTGCATTGTTGTATGTTTATCTTATGTTTAACTGGTATGTAGCACCGTGGTTCTGCGAGACATGACATTTCGTTCCATTATATGTCCACACATGTAGCAGAATGACAATAAAGCTCGACTTGACTTGATTTGAAAGATTTAATTTCACTCTCCAATCAAACTTTGTCAGATCCGGTGACTATTTGACCCTCGGTAGAGCTCTACGCCGGCTGTAAATTCTGTTTAACAAATGCTAAAACACGGCTGTTCTGACACAGAGCTCAGACCCCTGCAGGCTACAACTGGAAGCCGTCCAGAGATGAAATTTAACTCGTACGGCTTTAACTCTCACACGAGCAGAAAACCCACCCAAACCATCAGTCTGAGCTCTTTCGAGGGCTTGAATCAGCACTGTACTGGTGACGAGCGTCTTCTCTGGGACTCTTGGTGGAGGTTTTGGCGTGTTTAGCGTGGACAGATGGCGCGGCGTCATGCTGAACACACATGGAAAAACACACAAGACGGAGCGAGAGGAACGTAGGCAGCTGATGCAGTTAAATTTAGTGACAAGAAGCAGATGAAATCCTTCTGAATATCAGTATTCTGGTTTCTGTGCACCATATAAATGATGCTGTTATTATGGCCATAACTGATACATATGACAAAACAAACGCTGGATTCTGATTGGATAAACACCAGACACACAATCTGCATTAATGAGGTGTGAACAGCTACATCTCGTCAGCTCATAATAATAACAATCAACTCATATTCAGCCATTTTCAGATGATAAAAACACTACAAAACTACCGACTGTTCCAATACGGTGCACATTTTGAGTAAATATTTTAGAAATAATCAAAATCATTTCAGTAATCTCACATGTTGTCACTGAATTGAGTTGCATATGTATATATGTGTGTGTGTGTGTGTGTGTGTGTATCTCAGGAGCAGACACCTGATCTTTAAATATCAATATTGATATTAGCCATTGATAAACCCATAATGCTCAAGCGCTACACATGAACACACTATAGATTACAAGCGTTCGGTTGGATGTGAAGCTTCATAAAACGATATCTAAGATCTCAAAATAACATGAGTGAATATTATCAGATTGAAAACTCATATGACCAACAGCATTATGTCCGTTTATCATAAGAGAGTGGTTTATCACAGCTTTGTGATTAAGATTCAGTTTGTGAGGTTAACCGAGGCCCAGACTAACGACGCAGGTGGATTAATGACAAATGAAGACAATCCCCTGCAGTTCATGCTTCAGCGAGGAGCATGTGTGTGTCTTCACAAGACTTCTTCACTTAATCAGAAACACCAGCAGGCGACGGTCTTTGGGCAGAAACGGAGAGAGACACTAAATATAGCAGCGAGCGCTTGAGATTCATCCAGACTCACAGACAGAAAACTGAACTAATTAATGAATAACGGACGGCTTTACTCTGAACGGATCGGACACAGAGGACAGTTTGCAGACGTCATCGACTCTCACCGCATTCAATACAACGCTGGTGTGACAAAACTCTCTCAATCAGCCTCTGAATTCTGATCCGCATGGCTTTAAAGGGATAGTTCACTTTGAAATTAAAATGTGGTATCTATCAGCTTACCCCAAGGGCATCCAAGATGTAGGTGTCTTTTTTTCTTCAGTAGATCCAATTTTGATGTTTTTAGGTCAAACCGTTCTAGTCTGTCAGTCATATAATGGCAGGTATAGGTCACTGTCTCTATAAGAGGGAAAAAGAACATGCACAGAGAAATCCAAATTAAACAATTCCCCATCGTAACTACACATTGATGGCCTAAGACACGAAACGAGCGGTTTGTGTGAGAAAACAACAGTATTTAGATCTGAGTGCGCACACATCCGGTGTGTGACGTGTGTGTGTGCGCGCTCTGGCTCGTCGGCGTCAACGCTTGACGGAGGGCGTGTCTGAAGCGTGGTGCTGACGCGCCGTCATAGTTACAACAACCAATCACATACTTCTCTGGTGTTGCATGAACGGGATTGGGTATTTGCATGAGGCGATCTGATTGGCTGACGCCTCCGTTGGCGCTTGAAAAGTTGCGTCAGCACCACGCTTCAGACACGCCCTCCGTCAAGCGTTGACGCCGACGCCCCGTGTGAATGCAGCGTGAGCCAGAGCGCGCGCACACACACGTCACACACCGGATGTGTGTGTGCACTCAGATCACTTGGACATGGTTGTGTACAAGAGGTAAAAAACAATATAAATACTGTTTGTTTTCTCACACAAACCGCTCGTTTCGTGTCTTAGGCCATCAATGTGTAGTTACGATGGGGAATTGTTTAATTTGGATTTCTCTGTGCATGTTCTTTTTCCCTCTTATAGAGACAGTGACCTATACCTGCCATTATATGACTGACAGACTAGAACGGTTTGACCTAAAAACATCAAAATTGGATCTACTGAAGAAAAAAAGACACCTATATCTTGGATGCCCTTGGGGTAAGCTGATAGATACCACATTTTAATTTCAAAGTGAACTATCCCTTTAACATTAAGATTAATGCACGTGTTATGAAGTCAAGACAGTCTCTATACTTCAGATCATCACAACAGCAGATAAACAGAACGAATGTCAGGCGCTCATCAAAAGGACGAGTGCTCTTGCACCAGATACAGGCCTCGTGAAGCTCGGATCATCCTTTATAATCTGCTGTTATTACAAACGAGAGTCTGACACACATCAGCTCCGCCGAGAGAGAGCTGAAGGATAAGAAACGCTGCGTATATTCAGCACAAACCTCGTCTCATCACACAGAGACAGAGAAACACATCGATTACAGCCGAACAACAGATCAAATATCAGGACTTACAGCACGAGTCACTCATTTCAACATTAAACCAGCGCTGTTTTAACCCTTAAAGGTGCCATAGAATGAAAACTGTCTTTATCTTGGTATAGTTGAATAATAAGAGTTCTGTATGGAAATGACATACAGTGAGCCTCAAACACCATTGTGTCCTCCTTCTTATGTAAATCTCCTGAATAAAAAAGACCACTGAAGAATAGGTGAATCAGAACATAACACCGACTGTGTTCTCACAATTATGACTTTTTTCTCACAATTATGACTTTTTTCTCACAATTATGACTTTTTTCTCAAATTATGACTTTTTTCTCACAATTATGACTTTTTTCTCAAATTATGACTTTTTTCTCACAATTATGACTTTTTTCTCACAATTATGACTTTTTTCTCACAATTCTGCATTTTTTTCTCACAATTATGACTTTTTTCTCAAATTATGACTTTTTTCTCAAATTATGACTTTTTTCTCACAATTATGCATTTTTTTCTCACAATTATGACTTTTTTCTCAAATTATGACTTTTTTCTCACAATTATGCATTTTTTTCTCACAATTATGACTTTTTTCTCACAATTCTGCATTTTTTTCTCACAATTCTGCATTTTTTTCTCACAATTATGACTTTTTTCTCACAATTATGACTTTTTTTCTCACAATTATGACTTTTTTCTCACAATTATGCATTTTTTTCTCACAATTATGCCTTTTTTCTCACAATTCTGCATTTTTTTCTCACAATTCTGCATTTTTTTCTCACAATTCTGCATTTTTTTCTCACAATTATGACTTTTTTTCTCACAATTCTGCATTTTTTTTCTCACAATTATGACTTTTTTTCTCACAATTATGACTTTTTTCTCACAATTATGACTTTTTTCTCACAATTATGACTTTTTTTCTCACAATTATGACTTTTTTTCTCACAATTATGACTTTTTTCTCACAATTATGACTTT
>CM049845.1:38923286-38940786 GCA_027422415.1 Schizothorax lantsangensis
CCTATTTTTGTGTGATTTGATGGAAAATGTGTTTTTATTGTCTTATCAAAGTCACTTATCCAAAGTTGCCAAATAAATAAATAAATATTGCTACATTTGTTGCTAAATGCTTTTGGAAGAAATATCTGCCCAGATATGTCAAACATAGAGGAAAATGTGATTTATAACACATTGCTTCTATATTAATTATCAGTTAAACTGTTTAAAACATGGAATAAATTGCATGGAAGCTACAAAACATGATGGATGTAAACAGTATATTGTTTTACGTTTTGCATTTGTTTTATACTGTATTCCAGCGGAGGACATTTTTAAACACAACTCTCATCAAAAGTGTCTCATTGAGCTTCGGTGCGTCCCGAGTTCGAGTCCCGCGAGCATCCACTAATCCCATCTGAGACACAAACATGACCAAACTAATATGTCAGGCTGTAATAACAATAGATAGATTACTGTGTTACACCGAGTTCGATTGTACATGATTTCTGGGCTGAATGCAGAGGGAAGAGAAGCAGAAGAAGAGCAGGTTTAACTCTTCTGGCGGGTGTTTCTCAGCGCTGTCCCCCGGGGTCTGGCGCCCTCTAGCGGCCGCGCGCTGAACTCAGCTCCCGCTGCTGTCACTGGAGCTCTGATCCGAGACATCATCATCATGTGCTCCTTTGTCTTATTCTCGGATCCGAGGCCAGATGGGTCACAGCTCAGGTGACCCGGCAGATGCGTTTACAGAGGATCCAGATACAGTGTTGCCAACTTAGCAATTTTGTTGCTAAATTTAGCAACTTTTCAGACTGGCAGATATTTCTTCCAAAAGCATTTAGCAACAAATGTAGCAATATTTTTTTATTTATTTGGCAACTTTTGATTGACTTTGATGAGACAATAAAAACACACATTTTCCATCAAATCACACAAAAAGAGGAAACCAAAGATGCACTGCTATTAATAATAATAATAATAATAATAATTGTTCATTAATGATACACTTTGTTAGTAGCGTGCACCTGTGATTGTTGATCAGTTAGTACACTAATAAATACTAGTTATTTTCCAGGACATTATTCATAATGAAAACACAATGCTTAATTTCAAATGCAGGTAAAAACAATATTGTTTCATATTAACATAATAGATTGTGATGTTCTGTGTAGCACACTAACTACTAATACACCGCTTAAAGCATTATTGTTGAGAATGTGTCGTATTACTAGTTTACTAGCTATTAAACACACTGTAATCATTCAAAAATGTGTGTTTTCAATAATTCAATGCATTTAAAATACAGTTTTAGTTTTATATTATGCATGTTATTTTACAAACAAATCTTTTTTGCTGAGATTTGATGTTGTGATAATTTTGTGTCGTGATTACACAACGACTAAACATCATTTAGCAACTAATCCACCGTTTATCAGCTTTCTCTGAGTATTAGCTGGTAACACTGTGAGAAACCGCATCGTGCAGCTATACAGCATGTTATACGATGATTGAAAACATATTTATTTTATATTTACAGCAAACCCGTCATCACCGACCAGCTGAGGCTATAGTTCACATAAATAGTTAAATAAAGAGCTTTTAAGGGATTTCATTCATAAACACACGTCTGTCTGGAGATCCATCTAATGGTGAGACAGTGTTATGCATTAAAATTAAAAATGAGAATTTACTTCAAGCAATACGTTGAATTAAATAGGGATTTTTTGAAGTAGAAAACTGAAATTGTATTTTATACTCCAATCACTTTTATTTTAAAGCACTTGAAGAACATCCCGACCTTTCAGCTGAAAACACATTATAAAGATACCCATCCAGAGCTGACCGCAGCTACAACATCAGTCCAGATCTGACGCTTCTCCTTAAAGAGACAGTACACCTAAAAATTAACATCCTGTCATCATTTACTCAGCCTCAAGTAGATCCAAACCTGTATGAATGTGTTTGTTCTGAACACAAAGGAAGATATTCTGAAGAAAGTTTGTAATCAGGCTGTTTTGGGAACCATTGACTTCAATAGTAGAAGAAAAATACTGCTCTGTTTCCCTCATTCTTCAGAATATCTTCCAGAACAAACACATTCATACAGGTTTGGAGCTACTTGAGGATTTTTGGGTGAACTGTCCCTTTAAGATGCATCTAAAAAGTACTGACTGAAGGGCGTGAAAACTTATGCAAAAAAATAAATAATTGTCTGCAACTGAAACACAAAATCACACACATAAAAGCTTATAATAAAAATACTGACTATAAAAATAAAATTTTCTATTATTTTTAAAGATTTTATTCATTTTCATGACATTTCCAGGCATTGTTATTTTAAACCATTTTCAATATTCCTTAAAAAATGATGTTAAATTGCTTTAAATTCTTCCCTCTGCTTTTCCGTCCATCCAGATGTTTACCTTTGCAATGAATATTGTAGAAATTAATTCCACTGTAGTTTACTGTAGTAAGCGTGTGATTGCATTTTACTTTTTTTTTTAATTTATAAAAATAATAATGCAGCGTATGCATTTACATTTACATTTACATTTAGTCATTTGGCAGACGCTTTTATCCAAAGCGACTTACAATTGGGGAGTACATAAAGCGATTCATCATGAAGAGGCAATCAGACAGAGGAAGTGCTCATAACACCAAGTCTCAGTCATTGTTCAAATAAGTACAAGCTAGCAAGGGAAGGAGAGAAAGATAATGCTTCGGCTACATGTACTGAAACTCACCTCTTCGGTCACTATTTGACTTCATCCTTCAAAAATATTTAATATTTCTAGCTTGTACTTATTTGAACAATGCTTGAAACTTGCCTCTTGATAATTAATTTAATAATAAGTCGCTTTGGATCAAATCTACACGTCGCAGAGCTTTATATCATCCGTGTGTCAGATATAGAAATGACAAGCCCATAACGAGTGTTTAAATGCAATATCAATATAGTGAGTTCTGATGGGTCTCGATGTAATGACTGACCCTGCGGTGGACCTTCAGGATCACTGACCCCAGAGACCAGGCTTCGATTACACACACAAGACCCTAAAATAGTCAAAGAAACACTATTAATATCTGCTCGCCTGGAGATCGGGTTTCTGTTCAGAGAGAGAAGAGACAGCGTTACCGTTAAGAGAGAGAAGAGACAGCGTTACTGTGAAGAGAGAGAAGAGACAGCGTTACCGTTAAGAGAGAGAAGAGACAGCGTTACTGTGAAGAGAGAGAAGAGACAGCGTTACTGTGAAGAGAGAGAAGAGACAGCGTTACCGTTAAGAGAGAGAAGAGACAGCGTTACTGTGAAGAGAGAGAAGAGACAGCGTTACTGTGAAGAGAGAGAAGAGACAGCGTTACCGTTAAGAGAGAGAAGAGACAGCGTTACTGTGAAGAGAGAGAAGAGACAGCGTTACCGTTAAGAGAGAGAAGAGACAGCGTTACTGTGAAGAGAGAGAAGAGACAGCGATACTGTGAAGAGAGAGAAGAGACAGCGTTACCGTGAAGAGACAGAGAAGAGACAGCGTTACTGTGAAGAGAGAGAAGAGACAGCGTTACTGTGAAGAGAGAGAAGAGACAGCGTTACCGTGAAGAGAGAGAAGAGACAGCGTTACCGTGAAGAGAGAGAAGAGACAGCGTTACTGTGAAGAGAGAGAAGAGACAGCGTTACTGTGAAGAGAGAGAAGAGACAGCGTTACTGTGAAGAGAGAAGAGACAGCGTTACTGTTAAGAGAGAGAAGAGACAGCGTTACTGTGAAGAGAGAGAAGAGACAGCGTTACCGTGAAGAGAGAGAAGAGACAGCGTTACTGTGAAGAGAGAGAAGAGACAGCGTTACTGTGAAGAGAGAGAAGAGACAGCGTTACCGTGAAGAGAGAGAAGAGACAGCGTTACTGTGAAGAGAGAGAAGAGACAGCGTTACTGTGAAGAGAGAGAAGAGACAGCGTTACTGTGAAGAGAGAGAAGAGACAGCGTTACTGTGAAGAGAGAGAAGAGACACACGTTACCGTGAAGAGAGAGAAGAGACAGCGTTACTGTGAAGAGAGAGAAGAGACAGCGTTACCGTGAAGAGAGAGAAGAGACAGCGTTACTGTGAAGAGAGAGAAGAGACAGCGTTACTGTGAAGAGAGAGAAGAGACAGCGTTACCGTGAAGAGAGAGAAGAGACAGCGTTACTGTGAAGAGAGAGAAGAGACAGCGTTACTGTGAAGAGAGAGAAGAGACAGCGTTACTGTGAAGAGAGAGAAGAGACAGCGTTACTGTGAAGAGAGAGAAGAGACAGCGTTACTAAGAGAGAAGAGACAGCGTGAAGAGAGAGAAGAGACAGCGTTACTGTGAAGAGAGAGAAGAGACAGCGTTAGAGAGAGAGAAGAGACAGCGTTACTGTGAAGAGAGAGAAGAGACAGCGTTACTGTGAAGAGAGAGAAGAGACAGCGTTACTGTGAAGAGAGAGAAGAGACAGCGTTACTGTGAAGAGAGAGAAGAGACAGCGTTACTGAAGAGAGAGAAGAGACAGCGTTAAGAGAGAGAAGAGACAGCGTTACTGTGAAGAGAGAGAAGAGACAGCGTTACTGTTAAGAGAGAGAAGAGACAGCGTTACTGTGAAGAGAGAGAAGAGACAGCGTTACTGTTAAGAGAGAGAAGAGACAGCGTTACTGTGAAGAGAGAGAAGAGACAGCGTTACTGTGAAGAGAGAGAAGAGACAGCGTTACTGTGAAGAGAGAGAAGAGACAGCGTTACTGTGAAGAGAGAGAAGAGACAGCGTTACTGTGAAGAGAGAGAAGAGACAGCGTTACTGTTAAGAGAGAGAAGAGACAGCGTTACTGTGAAGAGAGAGAAGAGACAGCGTTACCGTTAAGAGAGAGAAGAGACAGCGTTACTGTGAAGAGAGAGAAGAGACAGCGTTACTGTGAAGAGAGAAGAGACAGCGTTACTGTTAAGAGAGAGAAGAGACAGCGTTACTGTGAAGAGAGAGAAGAGACAGCGTTACTGTGAAGAGAGAGAAGAGACAGCGTTACTGTGAAGAGAGAGAAGAGACAGCGTTACCGTTAAGAGAGAGAAGAGACAGCGTTACCGTTAAGAGAGAGAAGAGACAGCGTTACTGTGAAGAGAGAGAAGAGACAGCGTTACTGTGAAGAGAGAGAAGAGACAGCGTTACTGTGAAGAGAGAGAAGAGACAGCGTTACCGTTAAGAGAGAGAAGAGACAGCGTTACTGTGAAGAGAGAGAAGAGACAGCGTTACTGTGAAGAGAGAGAAGAGACAGCGTTACTGTGAAGAGAGAGAAGAGACAGCGTTACTGTTAAGAGAGAGAAGAGACAGCGTTACCGTTAAGAGAGAGAAGAGACAGCGTTACTGTGAAGAGAGAGAAGAGACAGCGTTACTGTTAAGAGAGAGAAGAGACAGCGTTACTGTGAAGAGAGAGAAGAGACAGCGTTACTGTGAAGAGAGAGAAGAGACAGCGTTACTGTGAAGAGAGAGAAGAGACAGCGTTACCGTTAAGAGAGAGAAGAGACAGCGTTACTGTGAAGAGAGAGAAGAGACAGCGTTACTGTGAAGAGAGAGAAGAGACAGCGTTACTGTGAAGAGAGAGAAGAGACAGCGTTACCGTTAAACAACATACAGAGCTTTACCCCTTAACTGCCCCCCCACCTTATTTTTGAAAATTCACAGAAAGTGCAGTATCCAAACTTAAATTATTATAATTCATGAATGCTTTTGAATACAGACCTAAGGTCGGTCTCTATTTAAAGAAGACAATTAGCAGATTATTACAGAAGTGAAATCATTTAATAAAATTAAAGTATTAAAAAGTTATAGAAGTTTAAATTTACTGTAAAGAAAATGTATTATACTATTTTTATTGTATTTTATATAAAATAAATATTTTAAAAAATAGTTAAAAATCCAAAATTGCTATAAAATTAAAGCCATATGTCTACATAAGTTGTGTTCCAAATTTGAAGTTAATATAAAAAAAATTGAGGTTCATATGCAATTTTGTTTCGGCGTTATACCAAAAACAGCCACCGGGTGCCATACAAACTCAATGCATTTCTGTCACAAATCTATCAGTTTCTCTCTCAATATTACATCTATAACAAAATAACCACCAAATATGGAATCTTGAGACTCAGACCTTTCCAACGATATGTAATTTGTCAAGATTATAAAAGTTTTGATTCTAAAAGACCGTAATGCATTGTGTAATATGACACCGCCGCTAAGGGGGAGGAGCCTAAAACATATTGAAGCACCGTTTCTATGGTAACGCATTTCAAAATGGCTTTCACAGGATTAATTTTGAGATTTTAAGCTTTCAAGTGGTATATAACTTATGATGATTGCTAAAACATGTGATAAAGGCTTTTTGTGACTAAGCTCAGAACTCCTGTTATGATGTTGATTTATCATAGACGCTTGGTGCACTCTTGTCATAAATGAATCTATTACTGTTCCTACATCATTTGTAATAACAAAAAATGGTAATATATCTATTTAGGAGACTTAGACCTTTCCAATGAGATATAGTTTGTCATGATTACATTAGGATTTAAGTGTAATAGTGAAGTAAACTTAGGCGTCCCGTATACGGTGACAGTTAAGGGGTTAAACATTATGTAGATTTTAAATGCATTCAATAGAAAGATGATTGAAATACTGTAAATATGAGCAAACATCTCTCAGACGAGACATTAAATGCTATAAGATTATGACATAAATAAGAACCTTTGATCCTGAGTTTCCAGAAGAACCATAATCAGCTTTGAAAGCGGTGCCTGAGAAAGAAATATCATATTTCATATTTCACCCACAAATCACTACGTCAGTTATTCAATTATGGCCGAAATTAAAAAGTATGCCAGTCACGCATTAATGAAAATCCTCCACAATACAGTATTTTCTGTAAATCAGAATTAAAAGCACAACGTGACCAATTATACTTAATGTAATTATGATTGAACGAATACATTTCTGTGTATTTTTTTGCTGTAGTTTCTGAAATATAGGAATTACAACAACAGAAATAATTCTTAAATTCCATTTTTTTTACAGTTTCTTGGTTTTGGGGTGAAATATGACCTGCTCATGATTTATGATCCAAATGCATGCTGTTCAAACTTAGATTTTCGGTCTTGTTTCCAGCCAAAAATCTAATAATTCTTAAATCAAGAAGGATTTTATAGAAAAAAAATTTCAAAATTAAATTAATCTGCCAATTGTGTTTGCAAAATGATGTTTTCTGTTTGAAATAATAAGATTATTTTACTCGTTTCAAGCAAAAACTCACTTCTGAAGATGAAAATCCTTCTTGATTGAAGAATTATTAGATATTTTGGCTGGAAACAAGACCAAAAATCTAAGTTTGAACAGCATTTTTTGCATTATGTACATAACATTAATTGAAGACATTATCAGAGAAACTCAAATATAAGTTTTGGCTCATACACCGAGAACTAAAATGAAGATATAAACGCTAGCAAGACGTTAGCGGTTTAAAGCAAGCGTGTTAAATTCGTGGAAGAATTGCATGACGCACATCTGACCTGAAAGAAGACTCCAGAATCAACGGCTCGTTATGGATTCATATCTACGTCAGTCGCTCCAGAGACCAACAGACAGCACACAGACGGACGGGACACTTCAGATTTATTCAGGCATCACATACACTTGTAGTAAATCGTCTTAAATTAACCAAATCAGTTTCTGAGAGACGTCTCTGAGGTTAAAGAGTGTTACGTGCGTTCACAACGACTGAATCACTGAAATCTTACCAAAGATAAATACATACAGGCTTTTAGAATAAGACCACAATCAAGCTTTTCACGTAACGCTGCGAAGGAAAAAACACAAATCTGTCACTCCAAACCCTAATAAACTGCATAGATATCAGCAATTCAAACATACACTATATCGCCAAAAGTATTGGCACCCCTTCTAATGAACAGGTTTGACTACTTTAGTAGTTTCTATGAGTACAAATCTTAATGTTAAAGCATATAATGATATTCTAGGAAATTGTGTGCTTCTAATATTATAGCAACAGTTTGGACTCTTTTCTATTCTAACATGACAATGTCTCTGTGTATAAGACAAGGTTCAGAAAGAAAATGATTGATTGAGTCAGTGTGGAAGAACTTGACTGGTCTGCATAAAACCAAGTCCTAATCCCAGTTTAACACCTCTGGTGTGACTGTAAATGCAGACCTTGAGACAAAAACTCATCACCAAACACCAATGACTTGTACATATGGGTTCAGTCATTTTAGACACTTACAAAACTGTTGCTACAGAGATGAAATACAATTTTTAAACACATGAATTATGTTCCCATCGTTGTTGACACAGATTTGGAAGTGCATCTGTTCTAAAGAAGGGGGTGCCAATACTTTTGGCAATATAGTGTATGTACAAGTCATTGGTGTTTGCTGATGAGTTTTTGTCTCAAGGTCTGCATTTACAGTCACACCAGAGGTGTTAAACTGGGATTAGGACTTGGTTTTATGCAGACCAGTCAAGTTCTTCCACACTGACTCAATCAATCATTTTCTTTTTGAACCTTGTCTTATACACAGAGACATTGTCATGTTAGAATAGAAAAGAGTCCAAACTGTTGCTATAATATTAGAAGCACACAATTTCCTAGAATATCATTATATGCTTTAACATTAAGATTTGTACTCATAGAAACTACTAAAGTAGTCAAACCTGTTCATTAGAAGGGGTGCCAATACTTTTGGCGATATAGTGTATCTGTTCTCATACACTGTGTGTGTGGGGGGGGGGGGGTGAATAAAGTGCAAGTTCTATATATTACAGTCCATCCCCAGAGGAAGGTGGGTAAAAACACATTAAAATCACACATTCAAAGCCGTTAGAAAAGACAGCAGTGTAAGGCTTGCATTTGGCACCAAAGTCCTTCAGGATCATCAACAACTCAACACCATGTTACGACGGTAAACGAGAGACGGTCTGATAGAAAACCCTTGCATTAATGCTTTGATCGTGCGATCGATAAGCAGTTTGTGACGCAAACGAGCGTTAGTTGTGTGGATTATTGCTCAGTGCAGCTCGATGAAGGCCTCCATCTCCTCCGAGATCAGCCCTTTGTAGGGTAGTCTGTGGCTCTCGACGGCGCGGGCCGCTAGACACTGCAGCGTGACGTAGTTTAGCGGGTGTAGCGCGTGCCGCCCGCTGCTCTGCTCGTCTAGAAGCTCGTAGGCCGTCTTGCGGTGCGCGTTCGTGGCGTCGAAGTGCGCTCCGGCGCGGACGAGCGCCGCCATGATCTCCGGACAGCCGTTAGCGGCGGCGACGTGCAGCGGCGTGTTGTTCTCGCAGTCGCGCGAGTCCACGTCAGCGCCGCACTCCAGCAGCAGACTCGCGACCGACAGCGACGGGAAACAACCCACCGGGTAACGCCCCACCGACGTGGTGTCCTTGTCCACGGCCATGTGCAGCGGCGTGTAGCCGGTCCGCGCCCGCGGGTTGAGCTTCAGCAGCCGGTAAACGGTCTGCCGCTTCTGGTGCTCCTGCTCCGGAGCACACTCCAGCTTCTCCAGCAGGAACAGCAGGTGCAGGATGATGCAGAGCGCTTTGGTGAACTGCGGCGTCTCCGGAGGACTGTCCCGCTGCGCCACGGCTCGCTCCACCTCGCGTACGCTCTTCCCCAGAACACCCATCAGATCCTGGAGAACACACCGGGCGGGTTACCAACACTGAACATCACCTCAAACAGCACTCTTAAAGATAAAGCTGCCATAGAAGAGCCTTTCCGTTCCACAAAAGTAAAGAACGTTTGACTGAATTCTTCTATGGCAGAACCTCTTTGTTTTTAAGAGTGTGTTGAAGTCAAAAGTTTACATACAGAATGTAAAATATTTTACCAGAATAAGAGAGGTTATACAAAATGCATGGTATTGTTTATTTAGTACTGACCTGATTAAGATATTTCACATAAAAGATGCTCACATACAGAGAAAATAATAGTTGAATTTATAAAAAACGACCACGTTCAAAAGTTTTCACACCCTTGGTTCTTAATACCGTGTTGTTAGCTGAATGACCCACAGCTAGGGATGCAGCGATTAACCGCGCTTTAAAACGTCACGGTTAATTAACCGTAAATACACCGAGTATGCGCAAAACGAAAATAAAGTTACACTAGCAGACGGTACACCAGCTTAAAATGTTCTTATCAGAGACACTACACACATTAACGATGACAGTGGGACCAAACAGCGAAGTCTTATTTCCACCATTAATTATCCTAATTAATTATTCGATCGTTCGACAGAGAGAGAGAGAGAGAGAGGGAGTTACTTCAAACAGCGCTTTACCTCTCTGCTGATGATTATAATGCAGTGATTCAGTATCTAAGCTAGGGCCGGGCGATACGGACAAAAAAATGATCACGATAATTTTTATCGATATCGATAATTATCACGATAAATGTCAAATCTTTATTTCTTTCCAGTTTAAACCCAGATTTTTCCTCCAAAGTGAAAGTTGTAGAAACCAGATCATTACTTTACCTTAAAATAAATATTCAACTAAAAAAATTAATTTCTTAAATGAGTGATATTGCTTCAAATCAAGAAACAGGTTTGGGTTAGGGATGTGCGGGTCTAGTCGACTAGTCGACTAAACGGTACAGCTCCTACTAGTCGACACTGAAAACAATAGTCGACTACACGAGAGAAAAAAAAAAGATGATTTTATCATTCAAATTACCATCATTTTAACATTACATTTAAAACATTTTAAAGAACAGTTAAAATAAAACTTTTGAAAAAGAATACATATCAAAATATTTAAATAAATATTTTTAAAAGCGTATCTGGGCGGGAACTATAATTTTACCTCACATGCGTTTTCTTCATGTCCACGCGAAAGACCAGCAAGGTGTGGGATTATTTTGAATTAGAAGGAAATGGAAAGGTTTTTTGTAAACTGTGTAATGTCAAATTGGCTTACAATAACTTTACTGGAGCTATGCGTAATCATATTCAATACAGGCATGTATGCGTTAGCTTGGAGGCTAGCCAAAGCCAGATGTCAATCATGTCATACACTACAACCTGTCGCTGCGGTCCGCGATCCTATCCGCGCCGTCTATTCCTCTAAACGAAGACCCACTTCGGTGGTGGTGCGGGATTTCCAGGCTCTTTTCAAACTGTCTGCTTGCTTGTAGTTATCTCTCTGTGTGCCTGTGACTTCAGTTCCTGCCGAGCGCGTTTTTTGCAGAATCGCCTCTAGTCCCGTCTTTCGCCAGACCACGTTAACATGTTAAATTCACTGAACAAATGCGCACGGTCTGAGTAAGTAAAACAAGCTTTGTTTTGTTTTTAGACAATATAGCCAACATGAAGTACATTTTTAAAAGCCGTTTTAATGCTATTCCTTGATAAACTTTCCTATTGTTTTAAACTTTTGTTTAATATGTGTTTTAATATGTTGGCTAACGTTATATGAAAATGAAGAATTCTGTCAGTCTATTGATTGATTTTCTATTTCTGCATTGCTCCAGCCGATCTGAATAAATAAGCTATGCACTGGTTTATGAAGAGTGTATGCTCTTCCTTTCTTTCTGTTTAACGACCGCCTAAAATTAATTGATGATAACGCGAGGCAAGCATACGGCATAATCGTGACCTATTTTTTGCAGAATTCATTGAGGGATTTGACAGTGTGATTCAAAGATTAAGTATTTCAACTGTATGCTGTTATATAGACACACGCACAGTTTTGTTGTTTTTTTTTTTTTGCCGTTTTTGGGTGGTTTCTAGCTTTTAGACTAGTCGACTAGTCGGATACAAAACTTCCGTTTAAACGACAGTCAAATTAGTCGTAGCGCACATCCCTAGTTTGGGTTGCCTGATAATATTAATATTAATATTAATATCACTTTTTTGTCTCTTAGAAATGCACATTTAATAGTAGCTTGAGTTTGGATGCAGAGGTACATTTTTATTAATTATCAAAATCAGTAACATCTGTAAAAATTGTAGTTTTATATGATTAAATGTATTCTGTTTTTATATTAAGCATTGGTCTCCCATAGTAGCATACATTTAAATCATGATAAACAGTTAAAACCACACATATAGCACCTCAATACCATGGTAAAAAAATAACTATATGGTTTTTAGGAGCATATTTGTATTAAAAACAGTCTAAAAACATTGTATAAATGCACACATGCTTAACCACACATGCTTATAATAATATATATCATTACTCCTGTAATAAAATTCAATGTGAGTATCCCACATTTCTGGCACAATACCACGGTGCAGTGAGTGTTACTACAGTAAACTCATGGTAAATGATGGTGATGTGTGGATTGAGAAGCCTTCGGTCTCGTTACACAGCGTTTCTGCTGTTTGGCTCTAAACTAGTTTAAATCACGAATGCTAGGCTTCACTGGATCTCACCGCGCTGTTTAGTGCTCGCGTGACCGTCTCATCCGCGAGTAAACGCATCTGCTGCAGTGAGCTCGAGGAAATAAAGCGGAACGAAACCGCGCGACTCATTTAAATCGCGCCACCTTTTATCGCTCGGATCAAAGTCAAACTGCTGCGCGACTAGTGCTGCTTTCGTCAACGAAAATTATGACGAAATATCGTCGTTAACGAACCTTTATCATGTGACGAGACGAGACGCAACGTAAATGCTGGTCATGTGACGATGACGATAATTAAATGTATAATGCAATATCATTTTCGTTGACCGAAACGAAATGTTATAACGTTATTTCGTCTCGTTTTGTCGCGTTTCATGTGTCTCACATCAGGGTTGCCAGGTTTTCGCAACAAAACCCGCCCAATTGCTACCCAAAACTAGCTCAATCACATTTCGAGGGGGGTTCCCCGGTAAAGTTCGCATTCCAGGGGCTAAATATCACATTATTGGGGTCGCGTCAACCCGCGGACATGAACAACAACCCGCGGCAACAGTGTTAAAGTATCCCAATTCCGCGGGAAAACCGCGGTCATGGCAACACTCTGACGTCACTTCCTCAAGCTCCACTCGCGCATTATTCAGAAGACGACAACAAACACAGTCAAGTCTGACACAGAAAGAGACTTCACCTGACTTCAGTTTACAAGCAATACAAGTAACACACACTTGATTTGCACTGTGTAGTATGTTATTGTAGCTCGAGCGTTCACGCACCTTGCTTCTCTTTGTTAAACTTGAATGTATAATTTGTTTTTCTGGCATTGTCATGTGATGCTATTTTATTTATTTAAATGTATGCGTGTACTTCTAACATGTTTGGTTGGTAAAATAAATGTAAATTCAAATCAGAGTCTTTGGATGTATTCTTGAGTCTATAAGGTAACAATAATATAAGATAACCTTGTTTGAAATGGGTTTGGCTGAAAGAACATGTTGGTTTCGTCTGTACTGCTAGGTGCTTATACTATATTGACTGGGTTAAATAGAATTGCATTACTAAAAAGAGACTAAAATACCATTTTCATTGACTAAAAACTAGACGAAGATAGTCATGGATAATTCTGACTAAAATGCTCAGACTTTTAGTTGACGGAAACTTGACTAGACTAAAAAGAGTATGAACGTGACTAAAACTAATAAAAACTAAAATGACCGCTTCACACAAAGACTAGACTAAAACTAACATGAAAACAGGCCGCCAGAAACAACACTACGCGCGACGCGATTCAAATGAGTCGCGCGGTTTCGTTACGCTTTTGGCGCATAAACATTATATCGAACATTTATCGAGCTCTTCATATCGTTTTATCGATTATATTGCGATAATTATCGTTAGCGAATTATCGCCTAACCCTAACTAAGCTATTTGTAAAAGTCGCGGGGCAGCGTTCACAACAAGTCCGTGCCTGAATGTGACGCGTGCGCAGCGCGATCTCACGAACCAAAACAATAGACATGATTTTCTCAGACCACATGTAAAATCATATTAATAATTTTTTTTAATTATTCAAATTAATACATATGTATGACAGTTGATTACAATAATAGTTCGGTTTATTCCCCTCATTATTAGTAGCCCCCCCCCCGTGGGATAAATAAAGCTAATAAACAATAATACATAGTTATTTATTATCCCTATTGTAGTATTATTCATAAGTCAAAAACCAACAATATTTGTTTCTCTACCTCAGGTCCAAAAGAAATGTAAACAATACTTTTGTGATTATTTTCATCACCTTTGGTCACCAACGGGAGACGTGGACTTTTGATTGTCTTTATTATTATTATTATTATTATTATTATGTGCTGTATTATTGGTTACTGTGTTATTTCTGTTTCAAAAGGCAGCAATAAATAACACTTTATTATCTAAAGAGTATCCATGTGATTTTATACATCAATAATTTTGTGAAATGAATAAATGCATAATAATCGTCATAACCGTGATTATTGCTCAGACAATAATCGTACCAACAAATTCTATAATCGTTGCATCCCTATCCACAGCTGTGTGTTTAGTGATGGTTGTTCATGAGTCCCTTTGTTCTGAACAGTTAAACTGAGCTGTTCTTCAGAAAAACCCACAAATTCTGTGGTTTTCCTGCATTTTTGTGTATTTGAACCCTTTCCAATAATAACTATGATTTTGAGATGCATGTTTTCACACTGAGGGACTCATACGCAGCTATTACAGAAGCTTCAAACACTCACTGATGCTCCAGAAGGAGACGCAATGCATTAACAGCCGGGGCGTGAAAACTTTTGAACAGAATGAAAATGTGTACATTTTTCTTATTTTGCCTAAATATCATATTTATTTTCATTTAGTACTGCCCTTCAGAAGTTACAGAAGATACGTACATGTTTCCCAGAAGACAAAATAAGTTAAATTTACCTTAAAATTAGTGTTTGATTAGGGTTGGAGCTCTCTGATCTAGTTATATAGCTGTATTCTGACTCGTGTACGATAGTTTTCTTCCAAATGTGATAATTTTGAGCGTCTGGTACGATACTTTGGATGTATTCACACCAGGAAAGAATGTTGGTCCGGCCCAAATACAATGTTTATTTTATTTAATTTTTATTTAACACACACGTGTGTGCTAAGGTCATCCATTCAGCCGTACCAGAGTTGGCTCTTCAGCTGGGTCTGAGTACGGTTGATGCTCCGCGCCTGAACCAAACAAGACAGGTGTGAATACACACCCTTGTTGGACCCCTTTCCAATCTGGACAAGGCAAGCGGTCACCGTACCTGGAAGGTGACCCGAGCGACTCGGCCCTTGGCTCGGTCCTGCAGCACGAAGGAGAAGAGCTCGGCGAAGGATAGGAAGCTGCTGGCCGTCATGGGGCTGAGCGGGTCCAGGTTGCTCTGCTGCATGTCCAGGGCGTACTTCCACAGGCGGATGCAGCGCTCGAAGTTGCCCGAGTCGGCGTAGACGGCCCCTCGGTAGCGGATGTAGTAGGACGTGTCCGGGTGCGAGGGCCCGAGGATGCGCTCTCGGATCAGCAGCGCCTGCATGCGCATCTCGTCCGGCTCGGTGATCAGCGCCTCCAGCTCCTCGGCCGTCGCCGCCTCGCGGGCGCAGTCGTACGCCGGAACCGGCGGCCCCGGGGCCGGTTTGTCCAAAGTCTTCTCGCCCGCCTGCCGCAGCTCCATGGCTCTCCGCCAGTAGCGCATGGCCCCCAGCAGGTCGCGCTTCTTGTCCACGAACGTGGCCCCCAGCAGCTCCAGCGCGTCGATGCGCTGCTCCCGGGCGGAGCGCGGCTGGTGCACCAGGTACTCCACGATGTTGGTGTGTCCGGTGACGCTAGCGGCCAGCAGCGGGGTCATGCCGTAGCCGTCCCGCTCCATGCGCGCGCCACACTTCAGCAGCATCTTCATGATCTCCAGGCTGCCGGACTCGGCGCAGTCGTGCAGAGCCGTGTTGCCCTTCACGCTCCGGCGGTTGACGTCGGCCCCGCGCTCCAGCAGGAACCGGGCGATCTCCTTGTGGCCCTTGTAGCAGGAGATCATCAGGCAGGTGTGTCCGTGCCGGTTGGCCACCTCCATGTCAGCGCGGTGCTCCACCAGGTAGCGCACGATCTCCAGGTGTCCGTCGAAGCAGGCGGCGCGGAGCGGGGTGGAGTTGGTCAGGGTGGTGCTGTTCACAGAAGCTCCGTGTTTGAGGAGCGTCTTCACCACAGACAGGTGCCCCGCGGCGGAGGCGGCCCACAGCGGCGGAGCGCCCTCGATCGTCTCGCCGTCGAAGTTGACGGATCCGCCGAGCTCCACGCCGGCCTTGCAGTGCTCCAGCAGGTACTCCACCACCTCCAGGTGTCCGTGACGCGACGCGATCAGCAGCGGCGTGCCTCCCTGCGTCTTCTCCTCCGCCAGCGCCTCCAGCTCCTCCGGACTTTTGTTGTTCAGCAACTTCTGGATGAGTTTGAGTTTCCCGTCTCTCGCCGCGTTAAACACCGCGGTGCTGATATCCATCGCGTCGCCGCGGGGCGTCTTCGAGCGTCCGTTAAAGCGCGTCCGTGTTCGCGGGCGTGAGAAGCGAGCGTCGCTTCTTATTTAGTGAGGAGCGATCCCCGCTTTGCATTATACTGCCATTTTAAGGCTCTTGTCGAAATGGCGTCGGTGTTGTTTGACAGCTCTGTTTACCAGTGGCGCGCGGAACGCTGGGTAATGTAGTCCGTGCGTCCTGTCAGCGCACAGCGCGAGCAGTGCAAAGAACTACATTAACTGCCGGGTGTCGCGAGCGCCGTGCAAACACATCGCGCGAAGGCTTGTGGGAAATATAGTGCATAAACACAGCGCTTGCTCGTGTGAGCCGGTGTTGCGGCGACTCACGGAACTACATTGCCCGTCATGCACTGCGCGAAACTCGGGCAGCGTGATGTAAACACGGAATGTATGAACAACTCTTCTGGCATGTGTGATATTTTACTGTACCAAGAACGTGTTTGTATGCGTATGAGTCATATTTAAATGCTTTTCGAAGTATGTCTGTTTTGAATTTACTTGTCACACACACAAAACTGAGTAAAGTGCTTTGTGGTTTTATTCTGTTTGACATGTATTTAACTATATTCATGTTATTTACTTTTCTTTTAATTTAACATATATGTTTTCATGATCCTGTTTATTAGACACTGGATGGAAATACAAACACTTTTATTGTTTCACAGCCATAACTACATCTGAATCAATATCAAAAACAGGTAGAACTCCTTAAATATGATCCATTTATTACAAAGAATATCAAAGTGCCTTCAGTTACATTATAAGATCTCTCTCTCTCACACACACACACTCTCTCTCTCTCACACACACACACACACTCTCTCTCTCTCTCACACACACACACTCTCTCTCTCTCTCTCACACACACACACTCTCTAGCAGGCACACACACACACACATTCACTCACACTCTCACACACACGCTCTCTCGCTCTCTCTCTCTCACACACACACACACACACACACTCTCTCTCTCTCTCTGTCTCTCTCACACACACACACACACACTCTCTCTCTCTCTCTCTCACACACACACACACACACTCTCTCTCTCTCTCA
>CM049845.1:38948286-38950786 GCA_027422415.1 Schizothorax lantsangensis
TAAGTTTTAGGTATAATCCTTCGTGCCAGATTGAATCGAATGCTTTCTTGAAATCAACGAAACAAGCAAAAAATTTTCCTTTGTTTTGATGTACATATTTGTCAATTAGTGTTTGTAATGTAAAAATGTGATCGGATGTGCGACATTTTGGAAGAAAGCCAATTTGGCATTTACTCAAGGCATTGTGCTTCGTAAGGAAGTGTAGCAGTCTGGTGTTTAAGATGCTACAGAGAACCTTCCCCAGGTTACTGTTCACACAGATGCCTCGGTAGTTGTTGGGGTCTAATTTGTCTCCGTTCTTGTGAATGGGGCTGATGAGGCCCTTGTTCCAGATCTCAGGGAAGAACCCGACACACAGAACATCATTGAACAGTTTTAGCATGGCCAGTTTGAAGCTTTGCTCTGTGTGTTTCAGCATCTCGTTCAGGAGGCTGTCGACACCGCAGGCTTTCTTGGGCTCCAGGACCCGTAATTTATCTTCCAATTCTTTCATTGTTATGGGGAAATCTAAGGGGTTTTGATTCGCTTTAATCGATCTTTCTAAATTGTCTAGTTTATTAATTATTTCATTTTGATTAGAATTTTGAATTTCGGTTGGGCTATATAGTTCTTGGAAATGAGTTTTCCAAGTCTCCCCATCTTGGATGGACAGAATTTCTTGATTTGGTTTGTATAATAATTTCCATTTATCCCAAAATTTGTGTGAATTTATAGATTTTTCAATTTCTTCAAACTGGTTTTGCAAAAACTGTGCTTTTTTCCGCCGGAGTGTGGCTTTATATTGTTTTAGTGCCTCACAGTAATGAAGGCGGAGGTCCGGATTATCTGGTTGTCTGTGTTTTTGATTTGATAAATTTCTGAGGTTTTTTCTCAGAGCCTTACAGTCCAAATCAAACCATTTGTCAGTCTCTAAACATTTTTTCTTTGGTTTAACAATGGTCAAATTACTTTTTTGTGCTGTTTTGTATAGTATGCTGTTTAGATCTTGTACTTCCTGATTGATGCCGAATTGATTTTTAGGGTATGCCTGTGTTTGGAATGAGTGTAAGAGGGACTGTATTTCTGGAGATTCAACAGCATTGATGTAATTAGTGGCGCTGTTTTCTGTCCATTTGAATGACATAATTTTGTGCATGTGATATGGTGTCCTAATTGGTGTGGGTGATGTTTCAGATTGCTTTATAAAGAGTGTGATTTGGCTGTGGTCTGAGAAAGGTTTCAGGGGTTTGACTGTGAAAGCTCTCAAAGAGGAAAGATGTAGATCTGTGATGGCATAATCTACTGTGCTGCTACCAAGAGCTGAGCTGTAGGTGTATCGGCCGAGCGAGTCTCCTCGCAGTCTTCCATTGACGATGTACAGAGCCAGATTCTGACAGAGCTGCAGCAGCTGCCGTCCGTGAGCGTTCACTGCCGGATCACAGTTCTGTCTGGGGGGGTGGGAAGGAAAAAATCTGTTATTGCCGGTAATGAATCTGGAGCCTTGTGATTCTATGAAATCTAATTTGTCACCGGTTCTAGAATTGAAGTCTCCCATAAGCAGCACATTTCCCTGGGCCTGGAAATGGCTGATTTCTTGCTCTATGTTTTGAAAAGTTTCCTCTTGGAAATAGGGAGACTCCAGGGGAGGTATGTATATGGCACACAGGAAGACGGGCTGAGATGTTGATATGATGCCTTTTTTGATTTTCAGCCACAGGTGGTACTGTTCTCTTTTGACTAATTCTATGGACAGGTCAGATTTAGTCCAGATTATCATCCCTCCAGAGTCTCTTCCCTGTGTGGTGGATTTGAGTTTGACTGAAGATAATATCATTTCTCTGTATCCTGAGGGACAGCCAGTGGACTCATCCCCTCTAAACCAGGTTTCTTGTAAAATTATGACATCTAAGTCATGAATTTCTCTCATAAAGTCTGGATTCTTACTCTTCAAGCCAAAGACTGAGGACTTCAGACCTTGAATATTCCATAAGGAGATGCTAAGTGATTTCATCACAAAAGAAAGATTTTCTATTGAGTTTGTTTGCCATTTTGAGAAAAAGAGAAAGACACAAAAAGAGCAAAAACATAACAGATTGATGCAACAGTAAAATACAGATTATGTGAGTACTGTGGAACATCAACTAACTGTGTGTAACTTTTTTTTTTATTTTTATTTTTTATATAAATGTTCTTATCTCTGTCCACTGTGTGTTAGCAGGTGAGAGCAGATGATACTCAGCATGTGATGTATGTTGTGAAGCTCAGCGCTGGCCGGGTTTACTCCTCCACTGACGGCCTGGGCGTAGCTCTGTCTCTCTGGCTCGGGTGGGGTCAGCGATGGAGGAGCTGTGGGGCTTTTGTAGAGCAGTCTCTGTCTGTGTGGCTCCTCTCGGGGCGCTGAAGCTCTGGATGGGGCTCTAGATGAAGTGCTGGCGGGATGCTGTTTCTTGAGGCGTGTCTTGCTGGTTTGGTTGGGTCAGGGCTGGTTCTGCTCCACCTGGGGCTTGTCTGGTTGTTGGTC
>CM049845.1:38965786-38985786 GCA_027422415.1 Schizothorax lantsangensis
CGTGGTGATGAGGGAGTTCCAGCCCTCCGATTGGCTGGAGAAGTTCCGCATGACCAAAGAGACGTTCTTCCTGCTGTGTGGGAAGCTGAAGCCGCGTCTGAGCCGTCAGGACACCCGTCTGCGTCCGGCGCTGCCGCTGGAGAAGCGTGTGGCCGTGGCTCTGTGGCGGCTAGCCTCTAACGTAGAGTACCGCACCATCAGCGCTCTGTTCGGCGTGGGCCGCTCCACCGTCTGTAAGTGCGTGCGAGACGTGTGTCACGCCATCGTGCTGCTGCTGCGGCCGCTGTACCTGCGCTCCCCGAGCGAGCAGGAGCTGGAGGACGCGGCGCGGCTCTTCTCCTCGCGCTGGGGCTTCCCTCACTGCGTGGGAGCGGTGGCTAGCCTCCACGTGCCCATCATCGCCCCGTCCAGCAACACGCACAGCTACTGGAACAGCCGCGGCTGGCTGTCGGTGGTCACGCAGGGCGCGGTGAACGGGCTCGGGCAGTTCTGGGACGTGTGCGCCGGGTTCCCGGGCAGCACCGAGCACGCCGAGCTCCTGCAGAACTCCACGCTCTGGGCTCGAGGCTGCGAGGGGTTTCTGCGGAGCGAGCCGGAGCGCCGCTTCATGGGCCGGCCGCTAGGCTTCCTGATGCTGGGCGACGCCGGGTACCCGCTGAAGAGCTGGCTGCTGAAGAGCTTCCCGGAGTCCGGCGCGCTGTCGGAGGCTCAGCGAGCGTTTAACCGGCGGCTGGAGCGGGCGCGAGGCGTGGTGGACGAGGCGTTCCTCCGGCTCCGCGCGCGCTGGCAGTGTCTGCTGAAGAGGAACGACTGCCGCATGGACGTGGTCCCCACTATGATCCTGGCCTGCTGCGTGCTGCACAACGTCTGCGAGGTGCACGGGGACGGGTTCGAGGAGCGCTGGGAGGAGGCGGTGCGGCACGAGGAGAGTCCACAGCCCGCAGACGAGGTGTCGCCCGCCGCTGACGACCGGCACGGAGAGGAAGTGCGAGCGCTGTTCTGTGAGTACTTCCTGCAGCAGGAGAACCAGCAGAGGACGCTGGGATGCTGAGACCGGACCGGACCGGACCGGACCGGAGGAGCGCTGCACAACATGGTCTTCTTACATAGACTTGTTTTCTGGTAGAAATATCTAAACATCCTTAAATCACGATTAGGGTTGGGTATCAATTCCAATTTAATTGCAGCTGAATACCATGAACACAAATCAGCCGCTACATAAAAACTGGACTCGATTCAGAGCTGTTTTCGACACGATTCTGGATAAATTAAGACGTTCTCATGGATTGATTCGGTGACTCACTCACACAGGTCAAAAACAACTGCTCTTCCATAATGTACATATAGTGCTGTATTTTCACGCATTAATTTGTACTTAACACACTGACCCCTGGTCTCACAGAGGCTTAAGTCTAATCCCAGACTAAAATCTCAAAATTCAAACCTGCAGTGCTCCAGGAACGGTTAGTTAGTTAGTTAGTTAGTGAGGTTACTAGTGTGGGTTAGTTAGTGAGTGAGTGATTCTCAAACGCACATCATTCGCTCATCAGCACAGACTCCAAGTGCGTCACACGAAGAGACAGAAACCTGCAGTGCTCCAGGAACGGTTAGTTAGTGAGGTTACTAGTGTGGGTTAGTTAGTGAGTTAGTGATTCTCAAACACACATCATCCGCTCATCAGCACAGACTCCAAGTGCGTCACACGAAGAGACAGAAACCTGCAGTGCTCCAGGAACGGTTAGTTAGTGAGGTTACTAGTGTGGGTTAGTTAGTGAGTTAGTGATTCTCAAACACACATCATCCGCTCATCAGCACAGACTTCAAGTGCGTCACACGAAGAGACAGAAACCTGCAGTGCTCCAGGAACGGTTAGTTAGTGAGGTTACTAGTGTGGGTTAGTTAGTGAGTGAGTGATTCTCAAACACACATCATCCGCTCATCAGCACAGACTCCAAGTGCGTCACACAAAGAGACAGAAACCTGCAGTGCTCCAGGAACGGTTAGTTAGTTAGTGAGGTTACTAGTGTGGGTTAGTTAGTGAGTGAGTGATTCTCAAACACACATCATCCGCTCATCAGCACAGACTCCAAGTGCGTCACACGAAGAGAACGAAACCTGCAGCGCTCCAGGAACGGTTAGTTAGTTAGTTGGTGAGGTTACTAGTGTGGGTTAGTTAGTGAGTGAGTGATTCTCAAACACACGTCATCCACTCATCAGCACAGACTCCAAGTGCGTCACACGAAGAGACAGAAACCTGCAGTGCTCCAGGAACGGTTAGTTAGTGAGGTTACTAGTGTGGGTTAGTTAGTGAGTTAGTGATTCTCAAACACACATCATCCGCTCATCAGCACAGACTCCAAGTGCGTCACACGAAGAGACAGAAACCTGCAGTGCTCCAGGAACGGTTAGTTAGTGAGGTTACTAGTGTGGGTTAGTTAGTGAGTGAGTGATTCTCAAACACACATCATCCGCTCATCAGCACAGACTCCAAGTGCGTCACACGAAGAGAACGAAACCTGCAGCGCTCCAGGAACGGTTAGTTAGTTAGTTGGTGAGGTTACTAGTGTGGGTTAGTTAGTGAGTGAGTGATTCTCAAACACACATCAGCACAGACTCCAAGTGCGTCACACAGAGAGACAGAAACCTGCAGCGCTCCGGGAACCGCTGAGTTAGTTAGTTAGTGAGGTTACTAGTTAGTGTGAACTGATTCAAACATCATAAAGAATAGAGACTGTGTAGTGAAGAGAAAAGATGCTGAAGATATGTGATCCGCTAGTTTGTGTTTTAACTGCTTTATATGCTGTATGGATGTGTTTTAATAATCATTAACCTTCTTTAAATCATTAAACGTGACCAGTAATGTCTCTTTAAGATCATTGTTATGTCCTGTTGTTTGTTTTTTACTAGTTCTCTGTATTACTAGTTCTACTTAGTCGCCTGGCAACTCACCAGTGACCAGCTAGTTAATTGCTGACACCTGAAGAGAGGTTAGGGTTAGTCCTGATCCTTCAGTCCCTTATATTCCCCCTTTTTGTTACTTAATAAACTTATTGGTTAACCTGTTTTGTGTGCTTTGTTGCTTCTTCCCCAGAGCCAGGGTTGTAACAGTCGTATTCTGTGTGATGTACAGTATGTTGGGGAATTACAGTTAAGACCCAAGGACCAGGAGTCAGAGATGCGATAAATGAAAGAAAGATTTACTGAAGAACATAGTTTGCAGTTTCATCCGCAGAAGTCAGCTTGAACACTCGTGATGAGTTCGTAGGCCGCTCTGCGTACATGTTCTAGACACTGATAGTTATACTCTAACAGAGGTCACTAGTTACGTCAATACATAGCTAAGCAAGATTCTGGTTGGTAGATCTCCACACATGGACGTTAAACTCGAAGCATATCTTCTAGTGATTATATTGAAGACAATTGATCAGAGGTCAGACACGGTAGGTCTCTCCAGAGACGTATATCTGTTACCCTGGACATCATGATCTCCTCTCTCTCTCTCTCTCTCTCTCTCTCTCTCTCTCTCTCTCTCTCTCTCTCTCTGTCTCTCTCTCTCTCTCTCTCTCTCTCTCTCCCCTCTCTCTCTCTCTCTCTCTCTCTCTCTCTCTCTGTCTCTCTCTCTCTCTCTCTCTCTCTCTCTCTCTCTCTCTCTGTGTCTCTCTCTCTCTCTCTCTCTCTCTCTATCTCTCTCTCCCCCTCTCTCTCTCTCTCTCTGTCTCTCTCTCTCTCTCTCTGTGTCTCTCTCTCTCTCTCTCTCTCTCCCTCTCCCCCTCTCTGTCTCTCTCTCTCTCTCTCTCTCTCTCTGTGTGTCTCTCTCTCTCTCTCTCTCTCTCTCTCTCTATCTCTCTCTCTCTCTCTCTCTCTCTCTCTCTCTCTCTCTCTCTGTGTCTAGCTGCAAAGATACACATACACAGAAAACACTTATCTGTGCTTCAAGGTTGCCCTGAATATTATCAAATATGGTTAACTACACACACAATGAGATCAGCTTCTTAGAGAGTACAAATGCAGACTAAAGCCATAATCAACATGCATGAATATAACTGATAATTAATTATTCAAGAAATATAATTAACATTATTATGAGGGCCGTTGTAGATCTGCACTCCTTCAAGTAACATGTTTCATGTGTTTGTCAATACAATAAAACTCAATGGGGTCAATCTTTCTTCAGAATGTCTTCATTCGTCTTCCTCACGTCACACGGGTTCGAGTAAACGATGACAGAACGATCATTTCAGAATCAGCTTTATTGCCAGGTATGTTTACACGTATAACTGCAGCTACTGCAGTGCAACAGAATGACAGTAACAGAACAAAAAAAACAGATAATAAAAAGAAGAATTAAAAATAATAAGTAATAACAATAGACAAATTGTATGTACAGGTATATAACAGTAGACAGTTTTGTATGTACAGGTATATTATGTGCAATTGAAATGTGTGTTAGATAAATAGTGTGTGTTCCACGTTAATATCAAGTGTTCATGAGATGGATTGCCTGAGGGAAGAAACTGTTCCTGTGTCTGGTCGTTCTGGGGCTCAGAGCTCTGTAGCGTCGACCAGACGAGGGAGTGTGCTGGATGTGAGGGTCCAGAGTGATTTTACCAGCTCTTTTGCTCACTCTGGATAAGTACAGTTCTTGGAGAGTAGGGAGGGTTGTACCCAGGGCTCGAGTTGAGGGGGGATGCGGGGGGATGGCATCCCCCTGGTCGAAAAAAATGACAAAAATCATCCCCTCTGTAAAACCACCATCCCTCTTACCATCCCCTTTGGATTATTATTTTTGTGTATTACGTAAAACTTATCATGCACATGAAATGTTAAAATTCTCTACTTATGAACATGATCATTTACGAACTAAATAACGCCGATTGGCCAATCAGAACTTTGTACTGTAACAAGCTGCACGAAAGCAATTTCGTCATTTTTTCACGCAAAATGGTTAAAGTGCAACTTTTGAAGTTCTTTAAAAAGAAGACAACAGAAGGTATGATTTTTCCTTGATTAGAATTTAAAGACATTCTCCTGACATAATGCATGTGTGACTGTGAGACGATAGGAGAGCTGATATTATCCAACTTTGAGAAAAAAATAATAATAAAAACACGTCTTGAGAGTCCAAAAGCATTCACTGCGCTATGAAGCCCATTAGAATACAGTTAGAATGCTCTTATAATTCCAGCAACAAAAAATACCCATGCATGAGTTTTTACGTTTTTATATTCATTGCACAAGCAATGTACTTTTCTGTATATCAGCACATGTTCGCGAGGCCGCGAGCACTAATGCGCTATTAGTTTTATACAACAGTGCATAGCAACAGTGTTTCATTCCGTGAATTAATCAATTTTTGAACGAGTCGAGTGAGTCAGTGATTCAACGGTTCATTCACTTGTTTCGTTTCTATTGAATCAGCCGTTTTGAACTAATCGTTTGATTTGAATGATTCAGTAAGTCATTTATTAAAACAGGGACTTGCTGCCACCTACTGGCGGTATTATTGTCATATTTATTTATCCATGACAGACCTAAACCACCCAAGGTGCCAGCACAAAAACACATTCAGCAAAAATATTGTTTAATTATCAATATTGACCAAAGTACCTCTATTTCAGACCCCAGAAGGAAAAAAAAAACCTTACAAATAATAGTTCATTTTATAAGGATGATTTTTCATTAAATAGAAACCTTTTTAAAAATGAGACCAATTTTGTAATCATTATTGTGTAAAATTAGCCACAGGAACCCCCCCCCAACACCCGACCACACCATCCCCCCTGAATTTTTTTTACAATTCGACCACTGGTTGTACCAATGATTCGCTCAGCAGTCCGGACTACCCTCCGTAGTCTTCTGAGGTCAGATTTGGTAGCTGAGCTGAACCAGACAGTTATTGATGTGCCTCAGCTGGCGAAGGAAGTACAACCTCTGCTGGGCCTTTCTCACAATGGAGTCTATGTGATTGTCCCACTTCAGGTCCTGGGAGATGGTGGTGCCCAGGAACCTTCAGGAGCTTGACAGAAGGGTCTTTAGATGTGCAGTCGTTGGTGTAGAGGGAGAAAAGCAGTGGGGAGAGAACACAGCCCTGAGGGGCTCCAGTGCTGATGGTGCAGGTGCTGGATGTGTATTTTCCCAGCCTCACTAGCTGCTGCCTGTCTGTCAGAAAGCTGGTGATCCACTGACAGATGGAGGTGGGCATGGAGAGCTGAGTTAGTTTGGGCAGAAGGAGGTTTGGAATGATAGTGTTAAAGGCCGAGCTGAAGTCTACAAACAGGATCCTCACATAAGCCCCTGTTCTGTCTAGATGTTGCAGAACATAATGCAGTCCCATGTTGACTGCATCGTCCACAGACCTGTTTGCAAACTGAAGAGGATCCAGCAAGGGTCCAGTGATGTCCTTCAGGTGGGCCAGCACCAGTTTTTCAAATTACTTCATGACCACAGACGTTAGAGCCACAGGCTGTCCTGTAATTTTGGATTTCTTTGGGATGGGGATGATGGTGGAGCGTTTGAAGCATGAAGAGACTTCGCACAGTTCCAGTCATCTGTTGAAGATCTTCGTTAAGTTTCTGGGTGAAGTATCCCTTTAACGCTGCTCATCATAACACATCTGTCTCTGTGAGGCTTTAGATTAGGAATAAGCGGTGAAATCTGGCACAGGATTATAATCAGGATTATGTCTCCTGTTGTCTTGAAGTAATATAAGGAAAGGTGGGTGTATTAGGGTCAAGGGTCGTCTGAAGTTCAGGACCTGTAGATGAGAGCGTGTGGTCGTATAATGATGATGTGTGGTGTTGATGACCGCTGAAGCTGTCTGTGGTCCTCAGATCACGTGTTTGCGGTCGCTCTCTCATTATTAGCCGGATTATCTGTGTCTCTGGAGAGACGGACGCTCGTCTCGTTGCTGCTCAGAGAAAGCTCCTCCGATGCCAGCATGCTGCATCCACTCATGATCTTCATGGTCATCGTCAACACCTTCATGTCCATCATCTTCTGGACCTTCTTGATGGCGGAGGTCTTCTTCAAAGAGGCAGAGACGGAGGAGGCCAGAGCCGAGGCGGCCGTGTCTCCGGCGTAGAGTCGTCAGCATGTAGATCTCGTTAGTCTCTCACGGCTTCGTAGAGCTTCTCGCAGCCACAGAGAGATTTCCCTTCATTAAGAAGCTTTCTGTCCACTTTATTCTGCAACAAAAAGCACCGTTTGGGAATCATGGAGTGCTTTTTTATTCACAGGTAAGAGAAAAACAGTCTCAACTCTCCTTCACTTACACAATCATTACTGTATGAATAGATTATTAATTGTTTATGTGTTTAACTCTATAGATTTAAGAAAGGACTTATCTGGTAGGAAATGGTGTCTTTTCCAGTCATTTCATTTGACAAAGTTTCTGTTAAACTTGAGAAATCAGGGCCCGGGGCCCCAATGATGACAGTTCATGAATATTCAGATTAAGTCAACAAATATGGCTTCTCAATCACAGTCTTAAACATGTGCTGTGCTTATTATTATCATTATTAAACCTTCAGCGCTGCATTATAACAGGAGGAAAACACTTATAACCCGTCTCTTTAAAAACATGTTTTGTGATCGTTATGTTCAGAATGATTGAGGTGTACTTAAGTATGTTCTCAAATACACAAAGCATTTTTATATGATGAATGGGGATGTGCAAATTATAATCTGATGAAAAACAAATGCATTTCTATGCATCTAAAATAAGGTCAAATAATGTTTGTCATGGAGACACTAATGGTGCTGGATGGACTTGAGAGAGTTGCTGGTCACTACTGGGGGTCCAGGAGGGGTTTGGAAGCAGTGCATTATGGGATGTGTTTACAGAATGCTTATTACATGAACTGTTGGATTAGTTTTGGAGATGCATATGACCGATTCAGATTGTCATTTTTATGCGTCACATAAAAACCAAATTATGTTTCACACGTCCACACCTCAGTAATTCAGTGCAATCTAAATCTAATAAATAAGAGTACTAATAAATAAACTAAAATAGAATTTAAAAAGTACAGTCTTTTAAGTGCAGTTCATATTCTCGAGTTAAGCAGTCTGTAGGGAAAAAGCTGTTTAACAGCCTAGAAGTCCTTGATCTGATACTTCTGTATCTTTTACCAGACTGCAGGAGTGTGAATATGCCATGAAAGAAATGAGTGGAGTCCTTTATAATGCCATTTGCTCTGTGCATGCAGCGTTCAGTATAGATGTCCTGCAAACACGGCAATAATATTTCCAGCAGTCCTTACTATCCTGTTCAGTTTATGTGTCTCCTCTGCTGTGCTATTACCAAACCAGGAGGAGATACAGCTTTCAATAGTGCCTCTGTAGAACATAATGATGGCTGGGATGTGAAGATCCACCTTCCTCAGTCTGCGGAGAGAGTGAAGCCGTGCTTGATGACAGCATTGGTGTTGTCACTGGAGGTCAACTCATCCGAACCAGGAGCTTGACACTGTGTACCATTGATGGTCAGTGGGAGATGATGCCGATGACCAGTCCTCCTGAAATCCACACCCATCTCCTTAGTCTTATTGGTGTTAAGGGAAAGGTTGTGTATTTTACACCACTCTGTCAGCTGCGCCACCTCCCGTCTATATCCAGACTCATCGTTGTTAGTGACGAGGCCAACAACTGTGGTGTCGTCTGCAAACCTTATGACATGATTAGTACTGAAACTCGCAGAACAGTCATGCGTTAGCAATGTAAACAGTAAAGGGCTCAGTACACACCCTTGTGGTGATCCTGTGCTCACTGTAATCATCTTAGATGTTGTGCTGCCCAATCGGACTGTCTGCCGTCTCTCAGTCAATAAGTCCAAAATCCATCTGCATATGCCAGGATCCACACCGAGCAACAACAACTTTCAATAAGCTATTGTGGCAAGATTGTATTAAACGCAGAGCTAAAATCAATTAACAAGATTCTGGCATAAGTGTTCCTAGGTGTGTCAAAGTGAGGTGGAGCAGAACCGTAGACCGGTTCGCATTATATGCAAATTGTAATGGGTCCAAACTAGTTGGGAGGCATATGATTCATGACAAGCTGCTCATAGCTATCGGGGTCAAGGCTACCGGACGGTAGTCTGGATTTGGCGTCTTGGGTATTAAGTGACGTGACATACGACCAAGTATGGTGACCCATACTCTGAATTCGTGCTCTGCAATTATCCCATCCAAAGTGCACACACACACAGTGAACACACACCCGGAGCAGTGGGCAGCCCGGGGAGCAGTTGGGGGTTCGGTGGCTTGCTCAGTCGTGGTATTGAGGGTGGAGAGAGTGCTGGACATTCACTCCCCCCACCGACAATTCCTGCCGGACCCGAGACTCGAACCCGCAACCTTTGGACTACGAGTCCGACTCTCTAACCATTAGGCCATGACTTCCCCGTGTGGTGCTTTTAAAACTGATGGCACTCTTGGCTAAGAGAGATGTTAAATATGACATCCTTCAACTGTTCTGAACATTCCTTCAACACACAACCTGGAATATGATCTGGACCAGCAGCCTTCCGGGGGGTGATGTTAGAAAAAACCCTCTTCACGCTGTCTCTTCCTCTGCTCACCTGTGACCAGCTAGTTAACTGCTGACACCTGGAGAGAGGCTTAGGGTTAGCTGGGCTTGTTTTCATCACACTCCCATCACATTTTTCCCCTTTTTGTTTCTTAATAAACTTAATTTGTATTGTTTAACCTGTTTTGTGTCCTTTGTTGCTTCCCCAGAGCCAGGGTTGTAACAGTCATATTCTGTGTGATGTTTGTACAGTAACATGTTTCATGTTTTTGTCAATACAATAAAACTCAATGGGGTCAATCTTTCTTCAGAATGTCTTCATTTGTCTTCCTCACGTCACACGGGTTCGAGTAAACAATGACAGAACGATCATTTCTGTGTGAAGTATCCCTTTAACGCTGCTCATCATAACACGCCATCTGTCTCTGTGAGGCTTTAGATTAGGAATAAGCGGAGAAATCTGGCTCAGGATTATATCTCCTGTTGTCTTGAGGGAATATAAGGAAAGGTGGGTGTATTAGGGTCAAGGGTCGTCTGAAGACCTGTAGATGAGAGCGTGTGGTCATATAATGATGATGTGTGGTGTTGATGACCGCTGAAGCTGTCATTATTAGCCGGATTATCTGTGTGTCTGGAGAGACGGACACTCGTCTCACGCTTCTGTTCAGAGAAAGCTCCTCCACCGACGCCAGCATGCTGCATCCACTCATGATCTTCATAGTCGTCATCAACAGCTCCATGACCATCATCTTCTGGACCTTCTTGATGTCCGAGGTCTTCCTCAAAGAGGCAGAGACGGAGGAGGCCAGAGCGTCCGTGTCTCCGGCATAGAGTTCGTCAGTAGATCTCACGCAGTCCTCGTTAGTTCGTAGAGCTTCTCTGATCAGACGCCCGCAGCTACAGAGAGATTTCCCTTCATTAAGAAGCTTTCTGTCCAGTTTATTCTGCAACAAAAAGCACTGTTTGGGAATCATGGAGTGCTTTTTTTATATACAGGTAAGAGAAAAACAGTCTCAACTGTCCTTCACTTACACAATCATTACTGTATAAATAGATTATTAATTGTTTATGTGTTTAACTCTATAGATTTAAGAAAGGACTTATCCGGTAGGAAATGGTGTCTTTTCCAGTCATTTCATTTGACAAAGTTTCTGTTAAACTTGAGAAATCAGGGCCCGGGGCCCCAATGATGACAGTTCATGAATATTCAGATTAAGTCAACAAATATGGCTTCTCAATCACAGTCTTAAACATGTGCTGTGCTTATTATTATCATTATTAAACCTTCAGCGCTGCATTATAACAGGAGGAAAACACTTATAACCCGTCTCTTTAAAAACATGTTTTGTGTTCGTTATGTTCAGAATGATTGAGGTGTACTTAAATATGTTCTCAAATACACGAAGCATTTTTATATGATGAATGGGGATGTGCAAATTAATAATCTGATGAAAAACTAATGCATTTCTATGCATCACGCTCTAAAAGAAGGTCAAATAATCTTAATCATGGAGGCACTAATGGTGCTGGATGGACTTGAGAGAGTTGCTGGTCACTTTATCTCACACCTGATTCTGCTCATTACAGAGACTGTCTGCTGGGGGTCCAGGAGGGGTTTGGAAGCAGTGCATTATGGGATGTGTTTACAGAAGACTTATTAGATAAACTGTTGGATTAGTTTTGGAGATGCATATGGCAGCGTTTTGGAATGCGCTCAGTGGATTACAGCAGAAGAGACTGACTCCAGCGGCGTGTGTGTTAGATTAGAAGACTCCTGTCTGAGGCCAGCATGCTGCACCCGATCACGATTATGATCGTCGTCTTCAACATCGGCATAACAATCGTGGAATGGACGTTTCTCATTCACGAGCTCATGAGGTTAAACTCGGAGGATCCAGATGAAGTTCATCCATCCGAGTAGATAGAGCGGCTCGGTAGCATGAGGAGTCTAGTCTTAGATCACGAGCACATTAAGTGTCAAGGTAAGATCTGCGTTTGAGTACGGATCCATCAGTTCATTACAGTAGAGTCTGTCAGTGAAGGGTTTCTGTGATCGTGTGATGCTGGTGATTCACGTCTGCGTTCGCTCGAATCGTTCCCGTTATTCTCTCCTTTGCTGGGTTTGATGGGAATCTCTGGTAATCTTGGGAATGTTCTGTCCGCTGGTGATTCAGGATTTTGATTAAAACAGGCTTAATCTTCTCCTCTGCGGCTCAATCGTTCCCCTGTAATCCAGCCAGATATTGTTTGTTATTAGAAAACTTTCAAATCTTTACCTTCTGTACGTCGTGAGCTGTAATTAAGTGCGCTGCCCTACATGTCTCTGTCTCTCGTTCTGGTTTTCTGAACGGCAGATGTGTTGGTCAGAGACATGGACTCTCTCTCGTCTCCTCGTCTGGTTCAGATGTGTTGGTCAGAGACATGGACTCTCTCGTCTCCTCGTCTGGTTCAGATGTGTTGGTCAGAGACATGGACTCTCTCGTCTCCTCGTCTGGTTCAGATGTGTTGGTCAGAGATATGGACTCTCTCTCGTCTCCTCGTCTGGTTCAGATGTGTTGGTCAGAGACATGGACTCTCTCTCGTCTCCTCGTCTGGTTCAGATGTGTTGGTCAGAGACATGGACTCTCTCTCGTCTCCTCGTCTGGTTCAGATGTGTTGGTCAGAGACATGGACTCTCTCTCGTCTCCTTGTCTGGTTCAGATGTGTTGGTCAGAGACATGGACTCTCTCATCTTCTTGTCTGGTTCAGATGTGTTGGTCAGAGACATGGACTCTCTCTCGTCTCCTCGTCTGGTTCAGATGTGTTGGTCAGAGACATGGACTCTCTCTCGTCTCCTCGTCTGGTTCAGATGTGTTGGTCAGAGACATGGACTCTCTCTCGTCTCCTCGTCTGGTTCAGATGTGTTGGTCAGAGACATGGACTCTCTCTCGTCTCCTCGTCTGGTTCAGATGTGTTGGTCAGAGACATGGACTCTCTCGTCTCCTCGTCTGGTTCAGATGTGTTGGTCAGAGACATGGGCTCTCTCCTCTCCTCGTCTGGTTCAGATGTGTTGGTCAGAGACATGGACTCTCTCGTCTCCTCGTCTGGTTCAGATGTGTTGGTCAGAGACATGGACTCTCTCGTCTCCTCGTCTGGTTCAGATGTGTTGGTCAGAGACATGGACTCTCTCTCGTCTCCTCGTCTGGTTCAGATGTGTTGGTCAGAGACATGGACTCTCTCATCTCCTCGTCTGGTTCAGATGTGTTGGTCAGAGACATGGACTCTCTCTCGTCTCCTCGTCTGGTTCAGATGTGTTGGTCAGAGACATGGACTCTCTCTCGTCTCCTTGTCTGGTTCAGATGTGTTGGTCAGAGACATGGACTCTCTCATCTTCTTGTCTGGTTCAGATGTGTTGGTCAGAGACATGGACTCTCTCTCGTCTCCTCGTCTGGTTCAGATGTGTTGGTCAGAGACATGGACTCTCTCGTCTCCTCGTCTGGTTCAGATGTGTTGGTCAGAGACATGGACTCTCTCTCGTCTCCTCGTCTGGTTCAGATGTGTTGGTCAGAGACATGGACTCTCTCGTCTCCTCATCTGGTTCAGATGTGTTGGTCAGAGACATGGACTCTCTCTCGTCTCCTCGTCTGGTTCAGATGTGTTGGTCAGAGACATGGACTCTCTCTCGTCTCCTCGTCTGGTTCAGATGTGTTGGTCAGAGACATGGACTCTCTCTCGTCTCCTCGTCTGGTTCAGATGTGTTGGTCAGAGACATGGACTCTCTCGTCTCCTCGTCTGGTTCAAATGTGTTGGTCAGAGACATGGACTCAGAAGTGGGTTCAGAAGAGCGGCTCTGGAGGGCCGTGGCTCCTCAGCGTTTGCTGCGGTCTCTGTTCCCGGAGTACAGGCCTCCGGCGCGCGACTCGTTCTCTGTACCGCCGCACGTTCTGTACATCGCTGTGGGGCTGCTGCTGCTGGTTGTGGTCACATACGCGATCGTGGGTCACCTGATCGATGACCTGCTTCATGACCTGGCAGGTACCGTCCGCGGCGGCTCGTTGGTGGCGTGATGCTCTCCCGGTGTTGTGTCGTGTTTCTGCTGTAAGTCTTTGTTTTGTTGGACGTCTTTGATGCTTTGTGTCTGATTTGGGTTCAGACTCAGGCGTGTGTCTCCTTCTTTCCGACTCTTAATCTGTGCTCAACATAAAACAGTGTTCTTTTATGTCCCGATGGAGGTCTTTCACATCACAGATATTGACACGTGGTCCACATGTCTCCATTCTCATCTGATGGTCTGTATGTTTTGTGTCTCTGTTTGTCCTGATCATTAAACTGTTCTTCAGGAAAATCCTCCTCTGCTTTTCCAGCATCTTCTGCACATTTGAGCTCTTGACCGTATGATATTTGAGATCAATCTTGTCACACTGAGGATGACCGACGGATTCAAACTCAACTATTACAAAAGCTGCAAACTTTAACTGATGCTGAAGCAAACACGCAGCTCTTTACACGTATACGATCACATCTGTGAAGTGAGAAGCGTGTTCATTATTGTTTCCTGAGTGTTTTTAGAGTCATCTGTTGTTTTTGTGCCATTAAATGAGTAAACAGCTGCTGTATGAACACGTTTCCACACAAACTATTAATCACACACGAGCACTCATGCATTTAGGTCGATATGAACTGAATGTACCAACTAAAAAAATTGAGTGTAAACATTTAAATATTCAAGGGACTGATATTTAGCTTAAATATGAATGCACACTGCCCTCCAAAAGTTTGGAAACACTCCTGGCAAAGTGTGGTTTTGGACGATATCAGCATAAATCCTTATAATTTTTTGGTGCAAATACTGTACATTAAAGTAACTTGACATTATCATTGAAGACCAGCAATAAAACATAATAATGTCAATATATACATGTCAAAGTCAGACATGCTGTGATGCCTGGTTACTGGTTTAAACTTGATTTTTGGCTCAGCACACCTTAATAGCTTCAACAATTGATTGCCAATTAAGTTTAGAATACAATGAATCAATTAGAACACAAGATAGTTTACAAATATTAAATTTAAGTTTTTTCTATGTATAAACTGTTTATGTAATAAAATATGTTTTTGTAGTTTGTGTTGTCCCTTATCAGTGCAAAATTAAAAAGGATTCATGCCAATATTGTACAAAACCCCATTTTCCCTAACTTTTGGAGGGCAGTGTATATGGGTTATAATATAAGCAGTGTGTGTTGTGGCCCATGTTTTCATGTCTGTTCCTTCACTGAATGGTTTTCTTCGTCTCTCGTCAGACTGGGTCTTTGGCTCTAAACCCGAAGCCGGTGATGTTGAGCGCGGCTGTGAAGAGGATCAGGTTCGTCTGGATGAAGAGCGAGCCGGTCTTCTGCCGGGATTCACCGAGCTCCATCATCACACAGCATCCGGCCTTCATTACATCACATCTCTATGAGTCTGTGCCAGCCATCACTACTCTGGCTTTCATGTTTGCACTCCGTCTTTACGATGTTTTTATCAGCTCTTTTTGCTGCTGTAGAAAAGCAAAGCGTAGATAATGAGAATGAAAACAGGGCGAGGTCATGTGATCGTTGTGATGTCATCAATGTAATGTACTGTGACGCCATTAAAATGAATTCTGGGATAGTTATATTTTGGGACTGTGATGATGCAAATGATGCAAATGAGATCTAGCATTAAAGCCTCTCCTCATTAGGAACTAACAGCTTGTTGTGTCTGATTCATCTTTATGAGTTATGGATTATTCTAATGCCTGTCTGAGTCAATAAGGTCAGAAACATGTGAGACGTTCAGTTCTGAATCACCCCAAAATCAGAAGAATTAAATACATCATGCTAAACTAAATCTGAGCTAGTTTTATTATCAACTATGTTTATCGTGTACTGGTTTAATCCAGCTGCTGCTAGAACATCATTCATGAGGTTTTATCTTTATAAGTCGAGTACTGTGTTTACTTGTTCTCTCAGTTCACGATTAACTATAACCATAACCAGTCTGTAAGCCGTCTCAAAGCTGGATAATATGTGCAGATAAAGCCTGTGACCTTGAGCGTCTCAGCTAATCACAGCGCTGCACATCAACACCTCCGTCCTTTATTCTTCACTCGCTGCTGGAGGTTCAGAGGAAAGGAACGACATGGACGTCTATGATTTCTCCGTCTCTGGCCTGTGAACAAACTCTCATCTGGACGGTATGTATTGAGCTGCAGATCCACACTTTCATAAGCGTACCACACGATTATAGCGTGTTTGAGGTTAAACAGAATTACATTTATAGGTGCTTAAAAATATCTATAATATACTGACATGATAAAAGTGTTTTGTTGTGCAACTATCGAGATATACACTATATTGCCAAAAGTATTGGCACCCCCTTCTAATGAACAGGTTTGACTACTTTAGTAATTTCTATGAGTACAAATCTTAATGTTAAAGCATATAATGATATTCTAGGAAATTGTGTGCTTCTAATATTATAGCAACAGTTTGGACTCTTTTCTATTCTAACATGACAATGTCTCTGTGTATAAGACAAGGTTCAAAAAGAAAATGATTGATTGAGTCAGTGTGGAAGAACTTGACTGGTCTGCATAAAACCAAGTCCTAATCCCAGTTTAACACCTCTGGTGTGACTGTAAATGCAGACCTTGAGACAAAAACTCATCACCAAACACCAATGACTTGTACATACACTATATAGACAAAAGTATTGGCACCCCTTCTAATGAACAGATGCACTTCCAAATCTGTGGCAACAACGATGGGAACATAATTCATGTGTTTAAAAATTGTATTTCATCTCTGTAGCAACAGTTTTGTAAGTGTCTAAAATGACTGAACCCATATGTACAAGTCATTGGTGTTTGGTGATGAGTTTTTGGCTCAAGGTCTGCATTTACAGTCACACCAGAGGTGTTAAACTGGGATTAGGACTTGGTTTTATGCAGACCAGTCAAGTTCTTCCACACTGACTCAATCAATCATTTTCTTTTTGAACCTTGTCTTATACACAGAGACATTGTCATGTTAGAATAGAAAAGAGTCCAAACTGTTGCTATAATATTAGAAGCACACAATTTCCTAGAATATCATTATATGCTTTAACATTAAGATTTGTACTCATAGAAATTACTAAAGTAGTCAAACCTGTTCATTAGAAGGGGCGCCAATACTTTTGGCAATATAGTGTATTATGACTGCTAAGAAGCAATCTGTGCTGTGATCAGCTCATTGATTTTTAGGCAGCAGGGTTATGGTTAAGGTTAAGGTTAGGCTCAGTTGTTCTTGTATTGGTGTTAACTGTAAGATTGTGTTGAGGTTCTGGATAAGAGCGTGATGACCGGTCCGCATGAGCCTCCTCTGCTGCCCCCTTCTGCCGAGGAGGAGGTGTTCTTCAAGAATTACATCCCACCTGCTCGAGACGCCATCACTCTGCCCATTCACATCTTCTACATCATCCTGGCCTCCATCGTCATCGTGGCGACGCTCTACGCCATCATCGGTCACCTCATCAAAGACCTGATTCACGACCTGACCGGTGAGACAGTTTAGCTCTGCAAGTCCAACCTAGTAAAGGGTTAGTTCACACAAAAATTATGTCATTAATTACTCACCCTCATGTCGTTCCAAATCCGTAAGACCTCCGTTGGTAACAACGTATGTACGCGGATACGCTTTACGTTCAGATCAAAGCGTAAACTACGTAAAGCGTATCCGTGTACATACGTTGTTTATGTATGTGATACTCTCCAAAATGGTGCTATAGGGTGACGCGGAGGAGACGAATTGTTAAATAAAGTTGTTATTTTTGTCTTCTTTGCACACAAAAAGTATTCTTGTTGCTTACGGTTGAGCCACTGATGTCACGTGGATTATTTTAACGATGTCTTTGCTATGTTTCTGAGCCTTGATGGTGTTAATTGCTGTCTATGGAGGCTCAGAGAGCTCTCGGAGTTCATCAAAAACATCTTAATTTGTGTTCTGAAGATGAACGGAGGTCTTACGGGTTTGGAACGACATGACGGTGAGTAATTAATGACTGAGCTTTCATTTTTGGGTGAACTGTCCCTTTAAGGCAATCTCCTCCCAAATTAGTAACCGGGTTTCCATCCTTGTGCAACATTGGAATATCGCATAAAACATTTGCATCTGATTAAAAACATCACTTCCTGATAAACTGGCACTAAATATCACTAAGAAAAGCAGGAGAAGCCTCTGAATATAATACTTTATATATATATAATAAATGATTTGCACCTCAGAGCGAGCAGACGAGGCACAATGAATGCAGTCAATGCTTTCGGAGGCGGATGTGAACGCAGTCGTGTAAGACACTTATACAGAAACACTTTGAACAGACTTTGCTCAGAACGACCATAAAAACATTTCAGATGCTGTGCAACGAGATCGGTCCGCCGGTTAGTCAGGTTTTGCCATCTGAAGTGATTTTTTTGATGTGCATGGAGAAATTTATTTGCAAAATGCATTTCTATCTCCCATTATTCGCATTAACCCATCTCAAGCGAACGTAAAAACTTTTCTGCTTTTTTCCAAAATATTATGTTTCCATCACTCGTTTCTGATGCGATACTTCAAAATGTGCATAAAAACAGGGTGATGGAAACATCCCAGCAGGCACACAAGAGCACACAACGTCATAAGACGTTGATATTTGGTTAAATTCCGGTTGCTACATCGGGTGACCAAAATTCAATGCAATCTCATCGTCTATGTCAATGTTAAATTGATGTCCAACACCGACGTCAGCTGACGTTGAGATTTAGTTGTTTTTAGGTTGTGTAACCAAAATCCAACGTTAAGTCAACGTCAAATATTGACGTCAACCCGATTTTCATTTTCAACCAAAATGCAACGTCTGTCCGACGTCAGCCTGACGTTACATAGACGTCTGGTGCCTGCTGGGATAGCAAGTAGCTGTTTCCATCCCCCTATGTTTATGTGCATTTTGGGATATCGCATAAAAAACGCTGGATGGAAATACCAAAATGTGCATTAATTCTAAAAATGCGCTTAAAAAACCTATGCGCTCAACTAAGTAGGATAAATGTCGTATCCGGTAAGAAAACATGCGCATACACAACGATGGAAACACTTTTGCCAAATAAATAACTTAATGCGCATCAAAAAAGTCATGTGACTTTACGCCATAAGACAGCATAACCTGATTAATCAGTTATCGATTGGTTAATTACGATCTCGTTGCACAGCATCTGAAATGCTAGTCATTGTAAAATGCTTGAGCAAAGTCTCGTCAAAGTGCTTCGTTATAATTAACTCCCAGAACTGTGTCCCAAACAGCAGGCTCCGGGAAACAGATCACATGACCGTGTTTCGTCTGTGTGCTCTGAAACTCGTGATTTATTTGTAGCAAATTACATTTTTCTTTGTGATATTTAGTGCAAGTTAATCAGAAAGAGACAATTTTGATGGAAACGGTGCTTTATTCGCTCATTTTTTATGTGATATTCCAATTTTGTGCATGACTTTAATTCGTAACTTTGGACGGAAACATAGCTAGTGATACCTACACGTCCTAAAATATAAAGACAGCTATCGATAAGTACTGATTCTGTCACAGACGCCACTCTTTGGTTAAACTCGATCACAGCATCACCGGTCTTAGATCAGGGCTGTGTTTCCCAAACACTAAGTTGATTGTAGAACATAGTCACTAATGGAGCTACGATCAGCTTAGTTTCTGATGCGTTTGGGAGGTTTGTGATGGTAACCCATCTCCTCCTCGTCTCCCGACAGACTCTCTGTTCGGTCAGCAGCCCGAGGAGGTGCCCATTAATCTGTGCGAGGCCAGAGACAAGTTCATGGTGGACTGGTGTCCGGAGACCAGCCCGGAGCTGGAGGAGATGGCCCGCGCCGAGGAGATCCGGGTGGTGATGGAGGGCGCCAGATACACCCCGGCCATCTGGATCATCTCAGACGGGATCGAGCCCAGAGCGCCGCGCTCCGGCCCACGGGTCGCCTTCGGAAAGAACGTGTAGAGGCTTCGGCTTCACCTGTGAGAAACAGAGACTTCATAAAGACTCACGGACACCCGTCATCTGAGCTCAGTTCAACACTGATGGTTCATGTTTACAGTGACTGAGCGCTGTGGAGACGCCTGCTGGTCTCTGCTGGTACTGCAACGCCACAGATCTGCTCGAAAACAGCACTTTTCAGTGCTCAGTTTGTCTCTCCTTTCTGAGCTCATCAAGCTCTCTCTAATGAGCTTTTGATCTGAATCAGGTGTTTATACTAAATCCCCATCAGCAGGACTGAAAAAGCACTGCTTTCTGTGAAGAGCGCCCTCTGGTGGAAACACAGCAATCTACACGATTATAACAATAAAAGCATACATTTCATATAAAATGCCTTTTATTCAAATCAGGATGTCTATAAGCTTGTGTGTTTTACTCTTTACTCAAAAATAAGACTCAGAAACAGTGATTCAGGCTC
>CM049845.1:38990786-38995786 GCA_027422415.1 Schizothorax lantsangensis
GGGAGATATTTTAATTTGAGGGGTGGAAAGAGGCTTTTTTAATGCATTTTTCAAAAATATATAATTATCTCATCTAAATGTATGATACATGCAATGCATTTTTGTTTTACAATGAGGCAATTGTTGCACTGGAGCTTAAACGCAGCACAAGCCTGATTATGTGAGCTGGGTGATTCTGTAATTGCAGATATATTTTGTATTTCAAAAAGTTAAGAAAAAATGCATTTCTTTCTAGTATCTTATTGAAAACATATTAAATTCTAATAATTCAGTGCTTGCCAAGCACAAGTTACTTCCTTTTTTACTTTTGAATGAAAAAACAGATTTATTTATATAATTATTTGTCAACTCTGTTACAGACAAATTAGGGAATGTGTAGAAATAACAATAAATCATAACAGGAAAAATCGTTGTTTCATTAGACAAACAGTCCTTACATTACAAGACTTGAAACTGAGATGATATTTAACCTATGCATAGCTTAAAAATAAAAAAACAAAACCCATGTCTTCACAGAACCATCCACTTGGAGCAAATATTTTTCATCTGAAAATGAATTATATTCAAAATTTCAGTTAAAAAAAGAAAAAAGAAATGTTGAAGGATTATAAGGGTGCAAAAATACTTTTAATTTTAAACGACAATTTCATTTTTTTGTGTGAAAATATTTAAGAGTTGATCCTTTAAGTGACCGAATTGTAGCGTATCAGAATTGTAACGTGACCGAATTGTAGCGTGACAGAATTGTAACGTGCCCGAATTGTAGCGTGACAGAATTGTAACGTGCCCGAATTGTAGCGTGACAGAATTGTAACGTGCCCGAATTGTAGCGTGACAGAATTGTAACGTGCCCGAATTGTAGCGTGACAGAATTGTAGCGTGACAGAATTGTAACGTGCCCGAATTGTAACGTGCCCGAATTGTAGCGTGACAGAATTGTAACGTGACAGAATTGTAACGTGCCCGAATTGTAGCGTGACAGAATTGTAACGTGCCCGAATTGTAACGTGCCCGAATTGTAGCGTGCCCGAATTGTAACGTGCCCGAATTGTAGCGTGACAGAATTGTAACGAATTGACCGAATTGTAGCGTGACAGAATTGTAGCGTGACAGAATTGTAACGTGCGAATTGTAGCGTGACGAATTGTAACGTGACCGAATTGTAGCGTGACAGAATTGTAACGTGCCCGAATTGTAACGTGACCGAATTGTAGCGTGACGAATTGTAACGTGCCCGAATTGTAACGTGCCCGAATTGTAGCGTGACAGAATTGTAACGTGACAGAATTGTAGCGTGACAGAATTGTAACGAATTGACCGAATTGTAGCGTGACAGAATTGTAACGTGCGAATTGTAGCGTGACAGAATTGTAACGTGCCCGAATTGTAGCGTGACAGAATTGTAACGTGACAGAATTGTAGCGTGACATTGAATTGTAACGAATTGACCGAATTGTAGCGTGACAGAATTGTAACGTGCCCGAATTGTAGCGTGACAGAATTGTAGCGTGACAGAATTGTAACGTGCGAATTGTAGCCGAATTGTAACGTGCCCGAATTGTAGCGTGACAGAATTGTAACAGAATTGTAACCAGAATTGTAGCGTGACAGAATTGTAACGAATTGACCGAATTGTAGCGTGACAGAATTGTAACGTGCCCGAATTGTAGCGTGACAGAATTGTAACGTGACCGAATTGTAGCGTGACAGAATTGTAACGTGCCCGAATTGTAGCGTGACAGAATTGTAACGTGACCGAATTGTAGCGTGACAGAATTGTAGCGTGACAGAATTGTAACGTGCGAATTGTAGCGTGACAGAATTGTAACGTGCCCGAATTGTAACGTGCCCGAATTGTAGCGTGACAGAATTGTAGCGTGACAGAATTGTAACGTGCCCGAATTGTAACGTGCCCGAATTGTAGCGTGACAGAATTGTAACGTGCCCGAATTGTAACGTGCGAATTGTAGCCGAATTGTAACGTGACCGAATTGTAGCGTGACAGAATTGTAACGTGCCCGAATTGTAGCGTGACAGAATTGTAACGTGACCGAATTGTAGCGTGACAGAATTGTAACGTGACCGAATTGTAGCGTGACAGAATTGTAACGTGACCGAATTGTAACGTGCCCGAATTGTAGCGTGACAGAATTGTAACGTGCCCGAATTGTAGCGTGACAGAATTGTAACGTGACCGAATTGTAGCGTGACAGAATTGTAACGTGCCCGAATTGTAGCGTGACAGAATTGTAACGTGCCCGAATTGTAACGTGCCCGAATTGTAGCGTGACAGAATTGTAACGTGCCCGAATTGTAGCGTGACAGAATTGTAACGTGCCCGAATTGTAGCGTGACAGAATTGTAACGTGACAGAATTGTAGCGTGACAGAATTGTAACGTGCCCGAATTGTAACGTGCCCGAATTGTAGCGTGACAGAATTGTAAAGTGCCCGAATTGTAGCGTGACAGAATTGTAACGTGACCGAATTGTAGCGTGACAGAATTGTAACGTGCCCGAATTGTAGCGTGACAGAATTGTAACGTGCCCGAATTGTAACGTGCCCGAATTGTAGCGTGACCGAATTGTAGCGTGACAGAATTGTAACGTGCCCGAATTGTAGCGTGACCGAATTGTAGCGTGACCGAATTGTAGCGTGACCGAATTGTAGCGTGACCGAATTGTAGCGTGACCGAATTGTAACGTGACCGAATTGTAACGTGACAGAATTGTAACGTGCCCGAATTGTAACGTGCCCGAATTGTAGCGTGACCGAATTGTAGCGTGACCGAATTGTAGCGTGACCGAATTGTAGCGTGACCGAATTGTAGCGTGACAGAATTGTAGCGTGACAGAATTGTAGCGTGCCCGAATTGTAGCGTGACAGAATTGTAACGTGACCGAATTGTAGCGTGACAGAATTGTAACGTGACCGAATTGTAGCGTGACAGAATTGTAACGTGACCGAATTGTAGCGTGACAGAATTGTAGCGTGACAGAATTGTAACGTGACAGAATTGTAACGTGCCCGAATTGTAACGTGCCCGAATTGTAACGTGACCGAATTGTAGCGTGACCGAATTGTAGCGTGACCGAATTGTAACGTGCCCGAATTGTAACGTGACCGAATTGTAGCGTGACAGAATTGTAGCGTGACAGAATTGTAACGTGACCGAATTGTAGCGTGACCGAATTGTAACGTGCCCGAATTGTAGCGTGCCCGAATTGTAACGTGCCCGAATTGTAGCGTGCCCGAATTGTAGCGTGACAGAATTGTAACGTGACCGAATTGTAGCGTGACCGAATTGTAGCGTGCCCGAATTGTAGCGTGCCCGAATTGTAGCGTGACAGAATTGTAGCGTGACAGAATTGTAGCGTGACAGAATTGTAGCGTGACAGAATTGTAGCGTGACAGAATTGTAACGTATCAGAATTGTAACGTATCAGAATTGTAACGTGACAGAATTGTAGCGTGACAGAATTGTAACGTATCAGAATTGCAACGTGACAGAATTGCAACGTGACAGAATTGCAACTTGACAGAATTGCAACGTGACAGAATTGCAGCGTGACAGAATTGCAGCGTGACAGAATTGCAACGTGACAGAATTGTAGCGTGACAGAATTGCAACGTGACAGAATTGCAGCGTGACAGAATTGTAACGTGCCCGAATTGTAGCGTGACAGAATTGTAACGTGCCCGAATTGTAGCGTGACAGAATTGTAACGTGACAGAATTGTAACGTATCAGAATTGTAACGTGACAGAATTGCAGCGTGACAGAATTGCAACGTGACAGAATTGTAGCGTGACAGAATTGCAACGTGACAGAATTGTAGCGTGACAGAATTGCAACGTGACAGAATTGTAGCGTGACAGAATTGCAGCGTGACAGAATTGCAGCGTGACAGAATTGCAGCGTGACAGAATTGCAGCGTGACAGAATTGCAACGTGACAGAATTGTAGCGTGACAGAATTGCAACGTGACAGAATTGCAGCGTGACAGAATTGCAACGTGACAGAATTGCAGCGTGACAGAATTGCAACGTGACAGAATTGCAGCGTGACAGAATTGCAACGTGACAGAATTGTAGCGTGACAGAATTGCAACGTGACAGAATTGCAACGTGACAGAATTGTAACGTATCAGAATTGCAACGTGACAGAATTGCAACGTGACAGAATTGCAACGTGACAGAATTGCAACGTGACAGAATTGCAGCGTGACAGAATTGCAACGTGACAGAATTGCAACGTGACAGAATTGTAGCGTGACAGAATTGCAACGTGACAGAATTGCAACGTGACAGAATTGCAACGTGACAGAATTGTAGCGTGACAGAATTGCAGCGTGACAGAATTGTAACGTATCAGAATTGCAACGTGACAGAATTGCAACGTGACAGAATTGCAACGTGACAGAATTGCAACGTGACAGAATTGCAGCGTGACAGAATTGCAGCGTGACAGAATTGCAACGTGACAGAATTGTAACGTATCAGAATTGTAGCGTGACAGAATTGTAACGTGACAGAATTGTAGCGTGACAGAATTGCAACGTGACAGAATTGCAACGTGACAGAATTGTAACGTGACAGAATTGTAGCGTGACAGAATTGTAACGTATCAGAATTGCAACGTGACAGAATTGCAGCGTGACAGAATTGTAACGTGACAGAATTGCAACGTGACAGAATTGCAACGTGACAGAATTGTAACGTGACAGAATTGTAGCGTGACAGAATTGTAACGTATCAGAATTGCAACGTGACAGAATTGCAGCGTGACAGAATTGTAGCGTGACAGAATTGTAACGTATCAGAATTGCAACGTGACAGAATTGCAACGTGACAGAATTGTAACGTGACAGAATTGTAGCGTATCAGAATTGTAACGTGACAGAATTGCAGCGTGACAGAATTGCAACGTGACAGAATTGCAACGTTACAGATTTGTCAGCACTGTTACTGTACCTTGGTAGCAGAGTTTGACGGTAACAGA
>CM049845.1:39000786-39010786 GCA_027422415.1 Schizothorax lantsangensis
CCAGTGTAGACCGCCTCAAGCTGTTGGTTTATTTCTGTTTATTTTTTTATTATTATTATTATTTTTGGCTAGTAGAAGTTATAAATGGCCGGTTACTTAAAAATTTAGCAGCCAAAAAAGTTCATTTCAATCCCTGATTATATATACATTTCATATATGTATTTTTCAGTTTTACTTGGCTTAACCTCTGCAGCCGAATCAGATTTAGTTAGTGTTTGTCATCAGTGTGAAGCGTTATAAACCTGGGCCTGTACCATGAAGCCGGATTAGCTGGTTAGCCAGGTAAGTTTCAGTTTAGTTTGCGGCAACTCTGGGTTTAGGTACCATGAAAGTGGTTTGGCGTTTAGCTGCGTTCATTGCTATAGTAACTCATGCTCCACAGCTAACCTGCTCCGTTCTGGTTTAGAGATCTCAAACCCAAATTGGACCAATCAGCTTCAAGCAAAGTGACAAAGCCACTCCTCCGATTTCTCTAACTCCAAATGAAAGGGCGCTACATAGTAAAACATTTTAGAGATGATTATTATTTTTATAATTATTTTATACAATTATTATACCCTTAATCCATTACACAAACCCTCTTAGATTAATTCTAAATATTAAGCTTTTATTTTAAATTAATATAAACATATAGATAATATGCAATATATAGAATCAATAGCTTTAAACATGAGTAAATGTGTAAATGTGTTTAAATTCTTCATATTGTTCAATCTTTGGTAGTGAATCGCACTGACTCTCACAAGAAGTGAAGCACAGTTTCAAGGCGTGTGATTGGCTGCTCATTAATGATGTCACACTTTCACGTGCACACGCTCCATTACCTCAGGATCAAGCCTGAGTTGACAGAGAAAGTTGATGATCCGCTTCATGGTACCAACAAAGCCGGATTGGACTGGTTTGGTTTTGTTAACTCAAAACTAATCCTGTAACCCTGAGTTTGTTCAGCCAGCATCGTGGTACAGGCCCCAGATCTGATGCAGCAGTGTTTAGCCTCACATTCACCTCTGAACAGAACACAGCTGATAGATGTGTGTTAAACACCGTGTGTTGATGGTGAAGCTTCAGATGAATGTGTGCCGCTGGCTGTCGAAGCGTTTGAACAATATTACACTGAACTATGAGATGCATGAGTCACTAGTTGATGAACTCTGAGCTCATTCATGATGCTCCTAACAACAGCAGATGATGAGTGTAACCTTCTGATTGATTAAAAAGGCGGCTGGTGGCACATTTTCTAGGTGGGGCGCCACATCCAAACATTTTTGCATACATCCCGATATGATTTATCCCAGTATAACAAAACCAAGCATGACCACACGGAGACGCCAACAGACCACTATCCCAGTAGCCTTAAAGTTATATAAATACACACATTATTAAACAGAGCAAAAAAATAAATAAAAACATTATGAATTAGTTGTGTGGTGATCTGAAGGCAGCTCAACATGAGCAGTGAACAGTTCCTCTGTCAGATGTTGATGCAATACACCACTGTACATAGCAAACTCCTATAAATACACGCTTCTTCAGCGAGTGTCTATTATAAAACACATCATACTGAAATGTGCTCATAAAGCTATCAGAGAGCGCACATACACGGTTTGTTTATTTGCACACTAATAATAACGGACTCGCACGCGTCTAATAATGTAAGTTACGACTCATGTATGTCACTGACTGTAATCGTCTGTACCTCCGTTACAATCATCATCCATCAAACCTTCACTGGTAAGATACTGGTTTGCTTTGAGGCCATACAGACTAGTCCTGACTTCATATTTCTTCTTATTAGCGGTATGTTTGTTCCGACCAATCTCTGCACAAATTCACGTTTATTTGTATAGCGCTTTTTACGATACAATCGTTGCAAAGCGCTTTACAGGAAATTAAGTTTCTACAATATATTTATACATTGTAGAAACTTAATATATTAACTTATGGCAAAATTTGTTAATTCTGCATGTTGTTGGTGGATCAGAGGTTGGCCTCCATCAGAGGTCCTCCGAGGGGTCGGCATCATCTCTTCTCAGGTGTTTGGTCATCTCAGATCATTTAAGGGCTGGATCCAGACTGAAGCTTGTGTAACTCCTAGTTACCACGGGATGTTAATCCCGTGGCAGAAACAGAGAAACAAAGAGACATAATTAGCGTAGCTGTTGTTCCATTCAAGCAAAAATTATTTGTTCAACCCAAGCTAAAGAATAATAATGTGCGTTTTGATCAGATATAACTGTAGTACACGATTTATGAGATGCATTATATGAATGCATTATGTGAATGCTTGGCTAAAGAGATGTGTCTTTAATCTAGATTTAAACAGAGAGAGTGTGTCTGAACCCCGAACGTTATCAGGAAGGCTATTCCAGAGTTTGGGAGCCAAATATGAAAAAGCTCTACCTCCTTTAGTGGACTTTGCTATTCTAGGTACTACCAAGAGTCCAGAGTTTTGCGACCTTAGGGAGCGTGATGGATTGTAGCGAGATAGAAGACTAGTTAGGTACGCAGGAGCTAAACCATTTAGGGCCTTATAGGTAAGTAATAATATTTTGTAACTGATACGGTACTTAATAGGTAGCCAGTGCAGAGACTGTAAAATTGGGGTAATATGATCATATTTTCTTGACCTGGTAAGGACTCTAGCCGCTGCATTTTGGACTACTTGTAGCTTGTTTATTGAAGATGCAGGACAACCACCTAGCAGTGCATTACAATAGTCCAGTCTAGAGGTCATGAATGCATGAACTAGCTTTTCTGCATCAGAAACAGGTAACATGTTCCTTAGCTTGGCAATGTTTCTAAGATGGAAGAATGCTGTTTTTGTAACATTGGAAATATGTTTTTCAAAAGACAAGTTGCTGTCTAATATAACACCCAGATTTTTGACTGTAGAGGAAGTAACAGGACATCCGTCTAGTTGCAAATTGTAATCCAAGAGATTCTGTGTACTGTTATTTGGTCCAATAAGTAATATCTCTGTCTTATCTGAATTTAATAGGAGAAAATTATTGGTCATCCAATCTTTTACATTTTTAACACACTCAGTTAACTTAGATAATTTAGAAGTTTCGTCTGGTCTTGTTGAGATATATAGTTGAGTATCATCAGCATAACAATGGAAACTAATCCCGTATTTTCTAATAATATTACCAAGGGGCAGCATGTATATTGAAAACAGCAGAGGACCTAGGACAGATCCTTGTGGTACTCCATACTTTACTGGTGATAATTGAGATGACTCCCCGTTTAAATAAACAAAGTGATAGCGATCGGACAGGTAGGATCTAAACCATCTTAAAGCCTGCCCTTGAATACCTGTATAGTTTTGTAATCGATCTACGAGTATTTCATGATCTATAGTGTCGAACGCAGCACTAAGATCAAGTAAAACTAGCAATGAGATGCAGCCTTGGTCTGACGCAAGAAGCAAGTCATTTGTAATTTTAACAAGTGCAGTTTCTGTGCTATGGCGGGGCCTGAAACCTGACTGAAATTCTTCACAGAGACAGCACAGAGACAAGGTAAGGTTATGCATGATGATGAAGGCACGCTAGTGCTAGCCCTCCCGGAACCCATAGAGATTGCATTGCAGTGCCTATAGTTTGAAAAATAAATCTTTGTATGGAAGTCTATGGGAACGATTCTCAGTCTGACAGAAATCGCCCAAAAAGGGGCGGTACTACACAGAACGTGACTCGACGCTGATTGGACTATATTTCCAGAGGCAGAACAAACAGTACAGAGGAGTGAAAGCTAGCGTAAAACTGATTGAATATGAAAGGAAAAAAATCCCTCCCTTTCGCTCTTTGGGGGTGCGTCGCCCGATCGCCCTAATGGAGAGACCCCCCCTGTGATAGAAGGCAAAAACCGTTTTCAATATTGATAATAATTTTTTGATAATGTTTCTTGAGCAGCAAATAGCATATTATTATGATTTCTGAAGATCATGCAGTAATGATGCTGAAAATACATCTTTGATCACAGAAATAAATTACAGTTTAACACATATTCACATAGAAAACAGCTGTTTTACATTAGAATAATATTTCACATTTTTACTGTATTTTTGATCATATCAATGCAGCCTCAGTGAGCAGAAGAGACTCTTTCAGAAACATGATATAATCTTAAGATTTGTCCTGTAGTGTGTTCACAGTATAACAGTGCTGTCAGTGATGATCGTAGAAGAGACGAAGATGAAGCTCAGATATGAGAGAGTTTCTCATCTTCCTCATCATCATCATCATCTTCATCATCATCTTCATCATCATCATCTTCATCATCATCTTCATCATCATCTTCACCTTCCTCATCATCATCTTCATCTTCATCATCTTCTTCATCTTCATCTTCATCTTCATCATCATCATCATCTTCATCATCATCTTCATCTTCATCATCATCATCATCATCATCTTTATCATCTATCTTCATCTTCCTCATCATCATCATCATCATCATCTTTATTATCATCTTCATCTTCATCATCTTTATCTTTATCTTCATCTTCATCTTCTTCATCATCTTCATCTTCCTCATCATCATCATCTTTATCTTCATCATCTTCATCATCATCATCATCATCATCTTTATTATCATCATCATCTTCCTCATCATCTTCATCTTTCTTCATCATCTTCATCTTTCTTCATCTTCTTCATCTTCATCATCTTCATCATCATCATCATCATCTTCATCTTTATTATCATCATCATCATCTTCATCATCTTCATCTTCATCATCATCTTCCTCATCATCAGTGTTATTCTGCGGTGAGGAATGACGGCAGGTGCGTCTGACCGCTGGTGTATTTATAGACGTTGTTCTCCAGAGCCGTGAAGCACACAGAGATGCCAGTAAAGATCTGGACAGCGGACGGTTCATCTGAGCCCAGTCTGGAATAAACACACAGTTATTATTAGCAAGTCAGTTTCTGTTGAGTCCAGACTGTTGAGGGTCATGTGACCTCACCTCATCTCTCCGTGTGACCGCAGCCTGGCCTCTGATTGGCTCGTCTCTGGGCTGTCAGGGATTCCTGGGATTTCTTCCAGAGTAAAAACAGCTCTGTATCTCTGTCCTAAAGCTCATCGTGGAGTCATGCGGCCCCGGGCCCTTATAGCGGCCCTCGTCCTCTGTGTGTGTTTGAGCGTGAAGATGGCGTGTAAATATGCTCGTGTGGATGAGGATCTGTCATGTTTGTTTTTGTAGTTGTGTGATGTGTGTGTGAACGGCGTGATCTTCACACACACACACACACACACACTCCCGCCGGACATGTCTAACACTTACCGAACTCTCTCGCAGCACCTCAATGATCTGAAGAAGGAGAACTTCAGCCTCAAGCTGCGCATCTACTTCCTCGAGGAGCGGATCCAGCAGAAGTTTGAGGACGGCAGCGATGAGATCTACAGAACGGTGAGACGCTTCAGATCTGCTTCGTTCACACGAGAACCGCTGAAGACCTGTAGCAGTAATGAGGATTACAATCAGACAAATACATATCATTTCAGTTGTATATGACCTTTCTCTATTAAAAAAGATGTATACATTTCCTTTAAAGAAGTCTGTGTATAATGCAGGTCGTATCGCAGACGTTCTCCTAACACCTGCACTGTAAAAAAAATCTGTAAAATTTACGGTAAAAAACCGGCAGTTGTGGCTCTACCGTAAAAAACACGGTAACAACATTTTAGGTTTTACGGTCTTAACTTAAATTTACAGTTAAATACTGTAATTTCATTAACTGATATAATGTTAATATACCAATCTATTGAAGCACTGAAATCTGTATCTTTGTAATACACTGATAACCACCAAAAGCAGGAGCTGATGAGAGTCACATGATGAACCAAAGCAGCTTTTAAATAATAACAACAGCGTCATTCACACAAACACTGAGACTCATTAAACTGAAATATGCAATAAACATTAATTTAACAACATTAGATGTAACATACAACCCTAATAAACATAACTGATAAGAAAAAACTAAGAAGAAACATCGATATTTCAAAGAAAAAACATTAAATTCAAACTAAATTTGAAATGCAATGCAGGGAATTTTACAGGAACTTACCGTTAACCATTTACCAGGTTTTTACTGTAGCATTTTCACAGTTTTTTACCGTTAAAATCACGGTAATTTTTTACAGTTTGTTTGATTCTGAACATCTTTTAATGTGATGCATCCTCGATTGTTTTTGAGATCTAATTTAGTTGAAATCACTAGAATTACTTGTAATTGTTTCAGAAGAACCCATCAGTAATGGCATTGTGTTCCCGCTTTTCCCTTTTAAACTAATTATTTGAGTTAGTTGCTATTTTTCCTTTTGTGTAATAGTTTGTTTTTGTTTTTTTAGAAAAAAACATCATAAAAAACAATGCCAAAAAAGTTATGTTTGCTGTAAATAATATAACAATTGATTAAAGGCCCTTCATTGAAGCGTGTGAAACCCATCCAAACACGCTGCAGGATCCTGAAACACAGGCTGATATACATGTGTCTGTATGATACGAAGTGATTTGTGTCTATATCAATCTGAATATTGTGTGACAGCACAGAAATCCATCCGTTCCGCTGAATCTCTTTATAGTTTAGTTGCTTTACTCTCTTCATGTGAAGGCTGAGAGTGATTTTATGCTTGTGACGCATCGCTGATCAGATTTCTGCTGCAACAACAAACCACTGTTACTGAAGATACACACATCTTTTCCTTCAGATGCTTTCTTAGGTTCATGAAACAGCTCGTATCACTCAAGACTTTATAAACCCTTGTGAATGTTCAGCACAGAACACACTAGTGCTGCTCATGTGTGTGTTGCAGCAGGTAAACAGTCCACAGCTGTTCACTTCACTTCTGCTTCAGTTTCAGCGCCGCATTCCTGTCCACTAAAAATAACCTGAGAGATACTAGAACCCCCTGTTAAAGAACACTGATCTCACACACACACACACACACTCAGAGACACACACACACACACTCAGAGACACACACACACACACTCACTCACTCAGAGAGACACACACACACACACACACACACTCACTCACTCACTCACTCACTCAGAGAGTCACACTCACACACACACACACACACACACGCTCACTCAGATAGACACACACACACACACAGAGACACACACACACACACACACACACACACACTCACTCACTCAGAGAGAGACACACACACACACACATACACACACACACACACACTCACTCACTCACTCACTCAGAGAGACACACACTCTCTCACACACACACACTCACTCACTCACTCACTCAGAGAGTCACACACACACACACACACACACGCTCACTCAGATAGACACACACACACACACACACACACTCAGACACACATACACACACACACACACACACACACACACTCACTCACTCAGAGAGACACACACACACACTCTCTCTCACACACACACACACACACACACTCACTCACTCACTCAGACAGAGACACACACAGACAGACACACACACACACACTCACTCACTCACTCAGAGAGAGACACACACACACTCTCTCACACACACACACACACACACACACACTCACTCACTCACTCACTCACTCAGAGAGAGAGACACACACACACACTCACTCACTCAGACAGAGACACACACACAGACAGACACACACACACACACACACACACACACACACACACACACACACACTCACTCACTCAGAGAGACACACACACACACACACACACACACACTCACTCAGAGAGTCACACTCACACTCACACACACACACACACACACACTCACTCACTCACTCACTCAGAGAGACACACTCACACACACACTCAGACACACACACACACACACACACACTCAGACACACACACTCACTCACTCACTCAGAGACACACACACACTCACACACACACAGACACACACACACACACATACTCACACACACTCAGACACACACACACACACACACACACACACACACACTCAGAGACACACACACACACACACACACTCACACACGTGTATCAGTTGTATAATAAATGAGTGTAATGTGCGACTGTTTGTGCTGTGAGTGTTCATCTGCTGACATGAAGACCTCGTGTGAACAGACACAGTTACAGATGTTTGTTTTGTTGCAGAACATCGAGCTGAAGGTGGAGGTGGAGAGTCTGAAACAAGAGCTGCAGGAAAAACAGCAACTGCTGGATAAAGCACTGTACGTACATCTGCCTGTCTCTTATCAGTCTTATCCATCCTCCTCCTGTCTCTGTGGATGAGTGAGAGCGCTGCAGAGAGAGAGGAGTGTGTGTGTGTGAGAGAGAGAGATAGAGTGTGTGTGTGTGTGAGAGAGAGAGAGAGAGAGAGAGAGGAGTGTGTGTGTGTGCGAGAGAGAGAGAGGAGTGTGTGTGAGAGAGTGAGGTGTGTGTGGGATAGAGGAGTGTGTGTGTGTGTGAGAGAGTGAGTGAGAGAGGTGTGTGTGTGTGTGTGTGTGTTTGTGTGTGAGAGAGTGAGTGAGAAATGTATAGTTTTTGTCATGCCAATAAAGCACACTTAAATTGAAATTGAGAGAGGTGTGTGTGTGAGAGAGAGAGAGAAACGGGTGCGACTGGTTTAATAGCTGGTTATCTGATCTTATGATCCTCATTACTGTTTAAAACAGATGAACACGCTTACAGACACGGCGGCGTGAGCCATTCTGAGCCACGGCACAAATATGACACGTGTGTGTGTGTCTGTGTGAGAGAGAGACAAGTGTGTGTGTGAGAGAGACAAGTGTGTGTTGTGAGAGAGAGAGAGAGAGAGGTGTGTGTGTGAGAGAGAGAGAGGTGTGTGTGTGTGTGTGTGTGTGTGTGTGTGAGTGAGTGAGAGAGGTTGTGTGTGTGTGAGAGAGGAGTGTGTGTGAGAGAGTGAGGTGTGTGTGGGAGAGAGGAGTGTGTGTGTGTGAGTGAGTGAGAGAGGTGTGTGTGTGTGTGTGTGAGAGGGCGTGTGCGTGTGCGTGTGTGTGTTTGTGTGTGAGAGCGAGTGAGTGAGAGAGGTTGTGTGTGTGTGTGTGTGTTTGTGTGTGTGAGGGGACTGAATGTACAGCGCTCTCTTCACCCTCAATACCACGACTGAGGTGCCCTTGAGCAAGGCACCGAACCCCCAACTGCTCCCCGGGCTGCCCACTGCTCCGGGTGTGTGTTCACGGTGTGTGTGTGTTCACTGCTGTGTGTGTGTGCACTTTGGATGGGATAAATGCAGAGCACAAATTCCGAGTATGGGTCACCATACTTGGCCGTATGTCACTTTCACTTCACTTCTTCAGAATCACAGCCGTTACTCTGCACTCTCCAGTTCTTACGAGCTCAACGTTTCTGATGTGATTTTTGACAGGAGAGCAGCAGAGAGTCTGAGCAATCACAATGAAGAGGAGCTGCAGCGACGGTGTGAGGAGAGACAACAGGAGATCAATCACATGCAGCAGGTGCTGGAGACCAAGATACAGATACTGCAGGAGGTACAACACACACACACACACACACACTCACGAGTGTGTATAACACTTATACACACTCATATACACCTGTGGTGGATGATGGTGGTGGTGGTGATGATGATAATGATGGTGGTGGTGATAATGATGATGGTGGATGGTGGTGATGGTGATGATGGTGAAGGTGATGGTGGATGATGGTGGTGATGATGATAATGATGGTGGTGGTGATAATGATGATGGTGATGGTGATGGTGGATGATGGTGGTGATGATGATAATAATGGTGGTGATGTGTTGATGGTGATGGTGGATGATGATGATGGTGGTGATGATGGTGGTGATGATAGTGGATGATGATGGTGGTGATGATGGTGATGATGGTGGTGTTGATGATGATGATGATGGTGATAGTGATGATGGTGGTGATAGTGGATGATGATGGTGGTGATGATGATGATGATGATGGTGATAGTGATGATGGTGGTGATGATGGTGGTGATGATGGTGGTGATGATGGTGGTG
>CM049845.1:39018286-39025786 GCA_027422415.1 Schizothorax lantsangensis
TGCACAACGGAAATATAAATTAATAATAATAATAATAATAATAATAAAATAACTTGGTTGTATAATATTCCTTAAAATTATATTATTAATATTATTTTTATTACTATGAGAATTGCATTTTAGTATACAGTAGTAATATAATCGGTCAAAATACATTACAAAAGTCAAATATATAATATATATTATCTATACAAAAGTTAAACCGGGCTTTTATTTTGGCGGTTTGTCGTGAAGGTGTTTTAGTTTCAGCGTGTATTTGATGGTAATTTCTCTCAAATGAAACTGTGAAGTGACTCAGAGCAGCTCTGGAGATGAAGTGTGTTCATGTCTTCATATATTGAGACACAGACGCTGAAAACACCTCGAGTCATGTGTGTTTGAGTTGTGTATCAGATGCATCACACAGAGACACATGCAGACGCTCTCCAGAGCTCTGAAGATGAAGTGTGTTCATGTCTTCATATATTGAGACACAGACGCTGAAAACACCTCGAGTCATGTGTGTTTGAGTTGTGTATCAGATGCATTCACACAGAGACACATGCAGACGCTCTCCAGAGCTCTGAAGATGAAGTGTGTTCATGTCTTCATATATTGAGACACAGACACTGAAAACACCTCGAGTCATGTGTGTTTGTGTTGTGTATCAGACGCATTCACACAGAGACACATGCAGACGCTCTCCAGAGCTCTGAAGATGAAGTGTGTTCATGTCTTCATATATTGAGACACAGACGCTGAAAACACCTCGAGTCATGTGTGTTTGAGTTGTGTATCAGACGCATTCACACAGAGACACATGCAGACGCTCTCCAGAGCTCTGAAGATGAAGTGTGTTCATGTCTTCATATATTGAGACACAGACGCTGAAAACACCTCGAGTCATGTGTGTTTGAGTTGTGTATCAGATGCATCACACAGAGACACATGCAGACGCTCTCCAGAGCTCTGAAGATGAAGTGTGTTCATGTCTTCATATATTGAGACACAGACGCTGAAAACACCTCGAGTCATGTGTGTTTGAGTTGTGTATCAGATGCATCACACAGAGACACATGCAGACGCTCTCCAGAGCTCTGAAGATGAAGTGTGTTCATGTCTTCATATATTGAGACACAGACGCTGAAAACACCTCGAGTCATGTGTGTTTGAGTTGTGTATCAGATGCATTCACACAGAGACACATGCAGACGCTCTCCAGAGCTCTGAAGATGAAGTGTGTTCATGTCTTCATATATTGAGACACAGACGCTGAAAACACCTCGAGTCATGTGTGTTTGTGTTGTGTATCAGATGCATCACACAGAGACACATGCAGACGCTCTCCAGAGCTCTGAAGATGAAGTGTGCTCATGTCTTCATATATCGAGACACAGACACTGAAAACACCTCGAGTCATGTGTGTTTGTGTTGTGTATCAGACGCATTCACACAGAGACACATGCAGACGCTCTCCAGAGCTCTGAAGATGAAGTGTGTTCATGTCTTCATATATTGAGACACAGACGCTGAAAACACCTCGAGTCATGTGTGTTTGTGTATCAGACGCATCACACAGACACACACAGAACATGCAGCGATATGCACTGACTGCTGCTGAAGCATTTATTTCTGTTGTGTGATTTGATGTTAGATTAATCCATATTAAGTAAAAATGTCATCATTTATCATCATTATTAACATAATTTTTTATCATAATCTCGATATGATATCGCTTATCGACCGGCGCTAATTTAGGCTATTTATAGAACATGCTTGGCGGGCGACTCAGAGACTCCATGCGGGCACCACGTTGGTCACCCCTGCATTACAGTAACTTGACGTTATCATTGAAGACCAGCAATAAAACATAAATATACATGTCAGAGTCAGACATGCCGCTGGTTTAAACTTGGCCCAGGTTTTTAAAAGATGTTTGGGTCAGCACACCTTAATACTGTAGCTTCAACAATTGATTGTCAATTCAAAGTCAATGTTTGAATAAACTAACAGCTCGGATGCCCAGATTATGCAGAGCTGTAATAGCTGCTAATGGGGGATATTTTGATGAATCCAAAATTTAAGTTTTTTTCTATGTATAAACACAAGTCAGAAAACACAATGACAAATCAGACAAACCGGAAGAGGTAGGTATAGTTAGAGACAGCGCCATTGGTTTGGGAATAGATTACTCACTGCTGATTGGACGAGACATCTGTCAATCAAGGTACAGAACCAGAAGAAGCACAGCAGAGTGAACTGAAGCATCAGCTCCAGTGGCGCAGATGATAAATCTCCTGTCATCGTCTTTTTGATGCGATCGACCAGCGGTTCGATCCCGCCTTTTGCCAAACTTTTTTTTTCTCCCTTTTCAAAATCTCGTATCGCATCGTAAAGGCATTTATTTTCAATAAAAATTAAGGAAATAATCAAAAAGTTGAAAATAAAGTATCGGGTAGGGTTTTACACTATGTTAAAATAGCAGGATTTTCTGCTATGTATACTACTTGTTGCAAATAGTGGCAATTTTCTGCACTTCAGTATTGTAGTACATTATAAAACAGTATGCAATAATAAGGTATTGAGTGTAAATTATAATTTTAATTCAAATTATTAAATGGATGCCTCCTTAATCAAGGACTCAAATCACCCCGGTAACCGTCTTTTCATCACACTGCCATCGGGCAAGCGCTTCAGAAGCGTGATGGCAAAAACTGAGAGACTGAGGAGGAGCTTCTACCCTCAGGTCATCAGGCTCCTGAACTCAGTCTCATAACATCTACAGGACTCATTTAATTAACTGTAACACCCATCTTTCTCCATCATCCGCATTGCTGCTGTGTGTACATACCTGGTACAACCTGTTTGCACATTCCTCTTGCACATCCCTGGTTATATTAATATTTATTAAATCCACAGTAGACTGTATTGCACATTTTACTCCTTATTTTATTTTATTGTTTTTACTTATTTTTTTATCTTATTCCTACCTATATTTAAATATATGCTCCTGTGTTATGTATCATCTTTTATTTTTATTTTTTTGCACTGTCCATTGAGCGGACCCGTCCTGACCTACATTTCACTACTGATTATACCCTGTATGATTGTGTATGTGACAAATAAACAAGAACCTTGAACCTTGACCTTATTGGTACAATAAAGCCCTCTATACACCTAACCGATACTTTATTTTCAACTTTTTGATTATTTCCTTAATTTTTATTGAAATTAAATGCCTTTACGATGCGATACGAGATTTTGAAAAGGGAGAAAAAAAAAAGTTCGGCAAAAGTCGGGATCGAACCGCTGGTCGATCGCATCAAAAAGACGATGACAGGAGATTTATCATCTGCACCACTGGAGCTGATGCTTCAGTTCACTCTGCTGTGCTTCTTCTGGTTCTGTACCTTGATTGACAGATGTCTCGTCCAATCAGCGGTGAGTAATCTATTCCCAAACCAATGGCGCTGTCTCAAACTATACCTACCTCTTCCGGTTTGTCTGATTTGTCGTGTTTTCTGACTTGTTATAATGTTTTCGGGATTGTTGTTGTGTTTTCCGAATTGTTATTTTGCTTTTTAGATTTGCATTTGTAATTTGTTATTTTGTTTTCAGAATCGTGATTTGTTTTGCACTTCTCAACCACCATAATAAACTGTTTATGTACTGTAATTATCAGTGCAAAATTATCACACGTTAAAAAGGATTCATGCCAATATTGTCCAAAACCCCACTTTTCTAGGCGTTTCCAAACTTTTGGAGGACAGTGTACATGAGAACAGAATGACTGTAAATGGTTTGAATACAAATCTTGTTCTATTTCTCTCTGACCCGAAGGTGAGCTGCGAGTGTCCAGAGCTGTCAGGATCCGGAGAGTAACGTTAAACAGATGGAGGCGTGTCGCATCTGTGCACGCGAGCTGCGCGGAAACCAGCGGCGATGGATCTTTCATCCAGCCGCCAAACTCAACCTGCAGGTGCTGCTGTCTCACGCGCTGCGGCGCGGTCTGCAGCGGGACGGACGCCGCGAGTTCATCTGCAGCAAGTGCTGCTTCATGCTGGACCGCATGTTCCGCTTCGACACGGTGATCGCCCGCGTGCAGGCGCTGTCCCTCGAGCGTCTGCGCAGACTCCTGCAGGAGCGAGAGCGGCTGCGCCAATGCATCGCTGCGCTTTATAACAGAAACAACGGGCTGGAGTCATCGGAGGTGGTGGGAGGCGAGTACTGCGCGCTGCTGCAGGAGGACCTGATGTACTGCATGCAGGAGTCCTGGGCAGGAGACGAGGAGGAGGCACTGGAGTGCTCCCACGATCCTCGCTGCAGCCGGCGCAGGTCCAGGGTCTGCAGGGCGCTGCGTGTGCCAGACTCGCTCTACGAGGCCGTGTGTAAGGTGCCCAGGAAGGTGGCGAGGAGCATCTCCTGCGGCCCGTCGTCGCGTTACTCAGCCAGCGGCGCTGAGGAGCAGACCGCGACCTCGAACACGCTCCTGCCCGAGACGAGTCTGTCAGACGGTCAGTGCACACTCCTGCACCGCGAGAGCTCCGCCGACTCGCTGCAGTCGCTGGACAAGAGTCACAGTACGTCTGAGGAGCGTCTCGGAGCGTCTGAGGAGCGTCTCGGTGCGTCTGAGGAGCGTCTCGGAGCATCTGAGGAGCATCTCGGAGCGTCTGAGGAGCGTCTCGGTGCGTCTGAGGAGCGTCTCGGTGCGTCTGAGGAGCGTCTCGGAGCGTCTGAGGAGCGTCTCGGAGCGTCTGAGGAGCGTCTTGGAGCATCTGAGGAGCGTCTCGGTGCGTCTGAGGAGCGTCTCGGTGCGTCTGAGGAGCGTCTCGAAGCGTCTGAGGAGCGTCTCGGAGCGTCTGAGGAGCGTCTTGGAGCATCTGAGGAGCGTCTCGGTGCGTCTGAGGAGCATCTCGAAGCGTCTGAGGAGCGTCTCGAAGCGTCTGAGGAGCGTCTCGGAGCGTCTGAGGAGCGTCTTGGAGCATCTGAGGAGCGTCTCGGTGCGTCTGAGGAGCGTCTCGGAGCGTCTGAGGAGCGTCTCGGTGCGTCTAAGGAGCGTCTCGGTGCATCTAAGGAGCGTCTCGGTGCGTCTGAGGAGCGTCTCGGAGCGTCTGAGGAGCGTCTCGGAGCGTCTGAGGAGCGTCTCGGTGCGTCTAAGGAGCGTCTCGATGCGTCTGAGGAGCGTCTCGGAGCGTCTGAGGAGCGTCTCGGTGCGTCTGAGGAGCATCTCGGAGCGTCTGAGGAGCGTCTCGGAGCATCTGAGGAGCGTCTCGCGTTCGCTCTGTCGCTGCTGCAGGACTGTGTGTACAGGCCCATCCGGACTCAAAGGGGCAGCAAGCTTCCCGTTTTGATGAATCCTGTTTTTTTTAATGGAAGAGATACACTGGACAGTCCAGACCAGGAGAACCTGTTTGATGTAGAGAACCACATGCTGGAGGAGCCGGAGCTGGAGGATCTGTGGGAGCAGGAGGAGTACCTGCCCTTCCGTCTCAGGAGCCTCCCGAAGGTGAAGTGCTCTCTAACGGGACAGTGAGATCCGTGGATGCACTCAGATGACGCTCCCCACTAGTGCTGTCTAACCATTAATCACGATTAATCGCATCCAAAATAAAAGTTTCTGTTTACATAATATATGTGTGTACTGTGAATATTTCTTATGTGTATATATATATATACACACATACAGTATATATTTTGAAAATATTTACATGTATTTACATGTATATATTTATATTCATATGTGTCCCTGCAGCACAAAAGCAGTCATAAGTAACACAGCTATATTTGTAGCAATAGCCAACAATACATTGTATGAGTCAAAATTATACATTTTTCTTTTATGCCAAAAATCATTAGGATATTAAGATCATGTTCCATGAAGATATTTAGTAAATTTCCTACCGTAAATATATCAAAACTTAATGTTTGATTAGTAATATGCATTGCTAAGAACTTCATTTGAACAACTTTAAAGGTGATTTTCTCAATATTTAGATTTTTTTGCACCCTCAGATTCCAGATTTACAAATATTGTCCTATCATAACAAACCATACATCAATGGAAAGATTATTTATTAGTTAAATAGTTAAATTGACCCTTATGACTGGTTTTGTGGTCCAGGGTCACTTGTAATTTATATTATATATAAGTATTTAATATAAAAACATTTTTCTTACTTGTATTCATGCATGTGTGTGTATTTATATATACATAATAAATATACACAGTACACAAACATATTATGTAAACATAAACGTATTTTGGAAGCAATTAATGGTGATTAATCGTTTCGACTCGACGTTTGTGCTGAGAACAGTGTGTTTTGTTCATGCAGTCATTTACAAACACAATTGTCCCGTTCGGTCTTTCTCATGTTTTGTACGATATTCAGTTGTTGTATTGAGTTGCTACTTGAATCCAGAAGTAAAAACAGTTGGAAAGCACCAAACTAAAAACATGTGCAGTGTTTGAGGACATTCGGGTAATGTTCAGATCTCTTTATTTACTGTATTTTGAGTCCAGCACATGATCTGCTTATAAACAAAAGCAAAACCAGCACAGACCTCTTGATTCATTTCAAACCCTTAAAGCTGAAACCGTTCCTGCTGGATATCAGCTCTATAAGAGCCGATGAATGAAGTCAGTGTTAGAGCCGTACCATCATCACATCTCTCACATCTCTCTCTTTTATACTCGCTGAAGTCTCCTGTTAACACCGTGATAACATGACATTTCTGTTAAATAGGTTAACATGGAGAGCGTGGCACCACCACTGCCCTAGTTCTCTCTCAAAACCCTGAGGGAGCACACACACACACTCTCTCTCTCTCTCTCTCTCTCTCTCTCGCACGCACGCACGCACGCTCTCTCTCTCTCTCTCTCTCTCACATACACACACTCTCTCTTTTACACACACACACACAGCGACGTCTGACCTCAATGTATCTCAGTTAAAGCACCTCAGATGCTTCAGAATAAAGTCTGTGAGATTAAACTACAGTCCAGCACCATTTAAACCAGATTAGGGTCATTTACTGACAGCTTTCTCAAACATGGCCCTCAACACACTTTTAATTAAATTCATCGACCACAATTGTTGTAATTTGATCAGTGTCTGTCAATCAGCTGATATTAAAACTAAATAAAATCAGGGCTCATTTTTCCCATTGCTTATACAATAAAATATGACTGTTTTCAGTAGTATGCATCTGATATAAATTTTTCTTATTGAACATTAAAATGATTTGGTGTGTTGTAGAGTCTGCTAGAAGAGCAGCAGCTGCATCAGTATGAACACGCCGCCGCTGGACAACTACAGCAAGCACAACTTCAGCTCGAGTCTCTGCAGAACAAGATCCACGAGAGAGAGACCAGCAACAAGGTGAGAGAACTACATTACCCACAACACCCCACAACCAGCAGAGTACTGTCACCACATCATATGTGTGTGTGTTTATATCTGGCAGAGAGAGGTGTGAGGGTTGATCAGTGTGTGTGTGTGTGTGTGTGTGTGTGTGTGT
>CM049845.1:39035786-39050786 GCA_027422415.1 Schizothorax lantsangensis
TGTACCACGGTAATGATGGGCTGTGCGTCAGTGTACAGCGGTAATGATGGGCTGTGCGTCAGTGTACAGCGGTAATGATGGGCTGTGCGTCAGTGTACAGCGGTAATGATGGGCTGTGCGTCAGTGTACAGCGGTAATGATGGGCTGCGCGTCAGTGTACAGCGGTAATGATGGGTTGCGCGTCAGTGTACAGCGGTAATGATGGGTTGCGCGTCAGTGTACAGCGGTAATGATGGGCTGTGCGTCAGTGTACAGTGGTAATGATGGGCTGTGCGTCAGTGTACAGCGGTAATGATGGGTTGCGCGTCAGTGTACAGCGGTAATGATGGGTTGCGCGTCAGTGTACGGTGGTAATGATGGGCTGTGTGTCAGTGTACGGTGGTAATGATGGGCTGTGTGTCAGTGTAACATGGTAATGATGGGCTGTGTGTCAGTGTACGGTGGTAATGATGGGCTGCGTGTCAGTGTAACATGGTAATGATGGGTTGCACGTCAGTGTACGGTGGTAATGATGGGCTGCACGTCAGTGTACCGTGGTAATGATGGGCTGCATGTCAGTGTATCGCGGTAATGATGGGCTGTGTGTGTGCAGGAGTTACTGCAGAGTCCGAGTGAGATGTTGACCTCCACACCAGCACCAGCTCAGGGTGAGTTTCACTGCGGTACCTCCCACATTAGATCAATTAAAATGATTGATTCACTTCATTCTGGATGTGTGTGTGTGTGTGTGTGTGTGTGTGTGTGTGTGTGTTTATGGTGAGCAGCCGTGTGTACGAGCAACTCGGGTGATCTGGATGTACAAGCCATCAGAGATGAACTGCAGCTGACCCTTCAGAAACACAGAGAGACTGAGGTAAAACACACGAAACTTGGGAAAACCTTTCCTATTACTGTGTTCATTGAATAAATGAAGTGATTCTTTAAAGTTCTTTAGTCAGTACATTAATGTTAGCAAGGACAATGGGTCTCATTCACTAATAATTGCGTACGTTTTTCGGATTTATACGCACATTTGAACTTCTCACGAAAACTTTCCGCCTAATTCACAACACGTGCGTACGCACATGAATTTGTTCTTACCTCGTTCTTATGTTAGTGAATTTGGAGTAATTCTAAATGAGCGGCCGCGTGCACGAGGTTAGTCATTTGCATAAAACACGCCCACATTATCTCCATATAAGGGCTTTCCGCATTTATTCAGAGCAAACGCGCTTTCGCCAGATCTTTGAGCATTCAAGTGTACCATTCTCACCAGTTCAAACACACAAAATACTTTCATACAGACCCAGACTACAGACCTCTCGGGAGCCAGCTCTACATACGGCTTATTCAGAGAAACCTCGCAGCTGAACAAAACACAACTTTTCTTACACTTTCACTATATGATGAAATGTATGATGACAAGATTAAATTGTATTATTAAATAAGTTTGTTATATAATTTTGTATATGGATTATATAACAATTATTTAGTAAACCCTTTAATATAATCATAGTCGTATTTAGATTAAATATAACATCTTAACATGATTATAAGGCCGTGCAGAGTAAGTGCTTTCTGCGTACGTGTGGTTTCAGTTGTTCCTATAATTTTTCATAAATGTAGAATTTTAGTACGAAATTTTTGGTGTACTCGCATTTCACGCACAAATTAGTGTGTACGCATGCTTAGTGAATGAGACTCAATGACTCCATGAAAATTTTTATACATTTTATGAATGTACTTTATTCTAGTTATACTCCACAGTAAATCATAAACAACAGGCAAAGTCATGGGGCTTTGAATTATTGTTGTGTACAGTGGGGGGATTTGGAGTCATAAAGGTTGAGAAACACTGTAGTAAATGTTTTTCTGTCCTTGTGTGTGTGTGTGTGTGTGTGTGTGTGTGTTTAGCGGGAGCTCTCAGAGATGCGCTCGGTTCTGGCTGCAGGGCGTCACGACACATCAAGCTCTGATCAGCAGGTAACATCATGAGACAGCATGTGTGTGTGTGTGTGTACTTACGTTCTCTCTCTCTGTATGTGTGTATGTGTGTGTGTGTACTTACGTTCTCTGTGTGTGTGTGTGTGTACTTACGTTCTCTCTCTCTGTGTGTGTGTGTGTATGTGTGTGTGTGTACTTACGTTCTCTGTGTGTGTGTGTGTACTTGCGTTCTCTCTGTTTGTGTGTGTGTGTGTGTACTTGGGTTCTCTCTGTGTGTGTGTGTGTGTGTGCACTTACGGTTCTGTGTGTGTGTGTACTTACCTTCTCTCTCTCTGTGTGTGTGTGTGTGTGTGTGTCAGTGTGTCCTGCAGCAGCTCGTGTCGGAGCAGCAGGCGCTGAATGAAGCTCTGAGAGCAGAGAAGAGCGTTTATGAGAAGCTCAGACGAGTCCAGAGTCAGGACGACAGGTCAGAGCTCCAGCACACACTCACACTGCGCTCCGTGTTAAAATCCATCACTCATGATGTTGATCTGTGTATGAATGTGTTCTTGAAACAGTGCCATTTTCATTTAGACAGCATGAGTTAAAGGAGTAGTTCAGGAATTCTGTCATTCACTCTCCGTCGTGATGCTCCAGATCCGTTTCTCCTGTGGATCTCAAACAATCTGCTTTATATTATGTATTTGTGCGTCTGTACAAGTATAGGCGGCCCTAAGCATAATAGAATATTTGAAGGATTAAATATGATACGTGTCCATAAGTTTTTAAGTGCATGTAAATGCACCCAATAACGAAGGTCTGTCAAACTCAAAATGATAAATACACCTGAGTGGCAAATAGTAAAAAACATCATAATAGTCGTCCATATGATAAGACTCATGCATTCAAAGTCTTCTGAAGTCATGTGATGCTTTGTGTGAAGAAGAGACTGATATTAACCTAGTTTCGTCTCTGCTGAAGCTTTCAGATCTCACACTCAAACCTGTGCATCACGTTTCACATGATATCAGCAATTATAAGATCTGCTTTTGTGCTCCACAGAAGGAAGTCAGTGTGTGTTGATAGTGTTCACTGTTGTCTGAACTCTTCTTTAAGAGCTGTGTGTGTGTGTGTGTGGTTCTGTTCTGACGCGTCTGTGTCGTTAGCAGTGCTGAGAAGCCTGGAGCGCTGACCGCCGAACTGGACTCACTTCAGGCGCTGCGCCAACAGCTGGAAGAAACCCTGATGAGGGCCCGCGAGACGGCGCTGGTGCTGGACCGGGCCGCGCTGATCCAGACCGACTATGGAGGTGGGACACGGCAGGGGTGCTGACGCTAACTCTGAATGAACCGCTAGCTCATCGCTGAAACGCTCGTGCGCTAGTTGAGCATGAAGACTCATAACCAGCCAGAACTCATGTGTGTGTGTGTGTTTTATCCATTTATCCAGGTGATGTTTGTGTGTGTGTTGATGTTGTGTAGTGTCTGCCTCATTCAGTTCCAGAAACGCCTTTATGTTCCATTTGAATTACACAGCCACATTTTCTGAGCCCAAACACATCAGATTAAATGTAAAGCAGACTGTTCTGTGACTTGTGCGACGCATGTCAGAGCAGCAGGAGTTTGGCTTTGTGACTTTAAGCACTTCAAGCCTATTTTCTGTGACTCAAACTGTACAGGCTGATATTCTAGTGCCAAATGAAGCTGATTTTGATGCATCATATAGCTTGGTTTGTTCTTGTATCTGGAAATATGAAATCTATTTAATGTACTTCAAACTGAAAAGAAATAAATGTAACCAGATTTCTTGGCCGGAATCTTTTGTATTTCATTTTTTTTGTTCATTATCTGTTTTGAACAGTAAGAAATCATATTGAAGTAGGATAGGTGATTCCTCAGATTATTAGAACATAAACTAAAACTAATATTTATTTGACATCACAGGTGAGTATGTGAACTGGGGTTTTCAACAGAAAAGCCTCTTCAGTGTTCATTGTCATCTAATTTCCACTAATATTGAAGTGTTTTTTTAACCATTGAACAGTGATAATTAACCAAACAAACTCATTCACACGTGCATGTAACAGCATCACATGTTTGCATGACTGTGACTTTGTGTGGTTTGATGACAATATGCAGATTTAAACCATCAGCTAAATTAGAAAATGAAACGCCAAAGAAACCAGATCTGCTGTTAAACTGGTTCTGATCAATAAGCTGCAGGACACACACTCCTCACGACTCTCACACACTCTTTCATGAACTCCTCCGGTGGTTTAATCATCCTCACACTACATTGTGAGGGACGGGATATAATGTTACACTTCTGCTTTTAATAAATAATCAATCATAAGTAATAATATAATGTGGACACTGTCCTCCATTTTTCTGCGACATTTCATACTTGCAGCTTAAGTTAGTCTTTGATTCGAGTCTAAAGCTCAGTTTGACACGTAGACTGTTTCGGCTGAGCATCTTTGAGTCATGAATCTGCAGGTCAGAGTTCACCGTATGTTGACTTCCTGTTTCCTGTTGTAACGGTGTGGACTCTAACGGAGGCTTTGTGAACCTGTGACATCTTAAATTAGCCAAGCAGAAGTGACTTTATAACACTGTCTCTGGCTCCTTGTACTGTTATTAATATGAAACACTTCATCTATATTTATCTGTCCTGCAGTTAATCACATTATCAGCTTTACACACATCTGAAAGGCAATGTTTCATAGACTCCATATGACACTCCTTCATTACTAGTGTTACTGAAGGAGGAATAAACCGCAGTAAATCACAGTTTGATCTCTAGTGTCACAACATTCACTGAAGCAGCAGATTCCAGCGGAACGGGTTCCTGAGAGTTTCATGATCTAGCAGCACTACAGTAGTCTCTCTCTCTCTCTCTCTTTCTTTCTCTCTCTCTCTCTCTGTCTCTCTCTCTCTCTGTCTCTCTGTCTCTCTCTCTCTCTGTCTCTCTCTCTCTCTGTCCCTCTCTCTCTCTCTCTGTCTCTCTCTGTCTCTCTCTCTCTCTGTCTCTCTGTCTCTCTCTCTCTCTGTCTCTCTCTTTCTTTCTCTCTCTCTCTCTGTCTCTCTCTCTCTCTCTCTCTCTCTTTCTTTCTCTCTCTCTCTCTGTCTCTCTCTCTCTCTGTCTCTCTGTCTCTCTCTCTCTCTGTCCCTCTCTCTCTCTCTCTGTCTCTCTCTCTCTCTGTCTCCCTGTCTCTCTCTCTCTCTCTCTCTCTCTCTCTCTCTGTCTCTCTCTCTTTCTTTCTCTCTCTCTCTCTCTCTCTCTGATACTGTAGTTCAGGACTTTATGTAAACTCAGGTTATATGACCAGAATAACAGAGCAGAATGTGTCTTTAAAGGGACAGTCCACCCAGAAAAGATCATTCTGTTCTTTACTCACCCTTTATGTCATTTTAAATCTTTATGACTGATTTGTTTCTGTGGAACAAAAGAGTATATTTAGAGAAATGTTGGGATACAAATAACACTGAATCCCATTGACCTTTATGGTATGGAGAGAAAAACATGTGACCTATATGTTCTTTTGTGTTCCTGTAACGAAAGTCATACTGGTTTGCAACAACAGAGTGAGTAAATGATGACAGAAGGAAGACTGGCTGTGATTCTGCTCTGGAAACAACAGAGAAACAGACAGAAATATAAGAAAGAGATGTATGAGGAGGAATCTTAGCGTCTGCCTTGTTTCCTTCTAGAATCCAGCAGTGATGAAGAAGATGAAGACGATGGTGACGGCAGCAGCGAGGAGTTCACAGACAGCATAGAGGACGATGAGATCAAGCTAACGGCTCAGAGTCTGACGAGCGCGCAGGTAAGAAAACAGCTCTTAAAGAACAGACACCGTTATTCAGAGTGTTTTCTGTCAGCGTCTCCTGAAGCTCAGGGTTTGAAGTCGCTCATCTTTCCAGTACTGGACCAGATGAAGGCCAAAGCTCCTTCAGATTATTGGAGTTACTTTAAAGATGCCGCAGCAACAAAATACTTGTGTTATGGTTTTAATTTCACATCTGTAGCTTGAAGCTCCTTCATCTCTAATACTAGCATACTTGTAAAAGACAATTTCTTTAACTCATATACACATTTAAGAATCTGAAATATAATATTCTTTAGAAATTTGCTGCGTCCCAATTCGCCTACTTATACTATGCCCTAAAAGTATGTACTCTTTTTGTGAAGAAAAAGTACATACTTTTGAGTATGCAGCAGAATAGTAGGCACGCTTTGGGACATACTACTTCGTCATAGCTGCTTCTTTAACGAGCGCTCTGTTGCTTAGTTACGAGCATCCTGTAACTGTTTAAACTGCCCTGTCACAGTTAACATCATCCACATTTAGTTTAATTTGATTTCCTACCGTATTGGAGAGAAATGAAGAAGCACATCGCGGGTCTTTCATGCCGAGAACTCTGCTCATGTGTTGCATAATGATGCATTTCAAAGTTAAACACCAAACGTATCATTATAAAAGTTCACAGTGCTGCTGGAGATTAAATATAACATGGATAACATTAGATAAATATTTTTTCATCAGGTTAGACATTGATTATTTATCACTCAAATCCCTTTCTCTACCTATCCGTCGGTTGCGCATATCCGCCATGTTTGTAGTTTTTGAACACTTTTTATGCGTGTTTGTAGTTCTAATCGAATCCTCGTCCACAGCGCAGTGTGTTGTGGGTAATATTAGCCGTTAGAGTGTGCATCGATCTGCACTTTGAATTCTGACCGGAAGTAGTAGACCATCCGGGAATCTTTGGCATACTTTTTTAAACATACTATGATTTGGGACATACTAATACTATTTTCGCATACTATTTAGGACGGATAGTATGCGAATTGGGACGCAGCAATTGTGTTTCCTTGAATTTGGTCCACCTGACTTCCTGTGTCAACAGGAAATGCATCAACAGGCATTGGAAACAAAAGGGCGCTTGCTGAGCAGTTTCATGGAGTCTTTAGCATTTGTTTGTGGTTAGCGTATCTCAGAGTTCACTGTGTTCTCCTGACAGAAAGCTGAGGAGTTCGGCAGGGCGCTGATGTCCCACAATGCATCAGAGCAGAGAAACCGAGACAAAAGTGAGACGGGCTGCTCCTCACTCACTCGCTCCAGGTACCAAATCCATCACCTTCAGATGGCTTGTGTTTGCTTGCGTCTTCCAGCTCTGATGGATCGTATCTCTCGCAGGAACGCTCTGAATGAAGACGAGTCTGGATTAGCAGCAGATGAGGAGGAATCTGTCAGGTGTCGAGGGTCGGAGAAGCGTGAAACAGAACGGCCAAACTCCCGTGAGCCTCAGAGTGTTTACCGTACGTTCCAAGAGGAGGAGGAGGAGGAGGAGGAATATGATGATGATGATGGAGAGGAAGGGGAAGATGTCAGGTGCCCTCAGGGCAAGCGCGGGCCCCCGAGTGTGAAGCTGCGGGAGGGGAGGTGGAAGAGGAGGTGCACCAGACCTCATTCTCTGGACCTCGGAGCTCTGCTGTCTCACAAACCTGCAGCCCAGCACACAGTTCAGGTGATGCATCATTAGCCAAATAACTAACCAGCTTCATTTTCATACAGCAAAGTACAGACTGTATTACTAAAGCGTTCAGGTAAGAACAGTGGCTTTGTGAAGGATTCGGTGTTTGTTTTGTGATCAGGATGCAGGAATGGAGCGGGAGGTCGAGGGGCACAGCGGCGGTTCGAGCACAGGAGGGGGCGGCGCCATCGGCTTCTGGCAGCATGTGGAGGCGGGGCTTCGGGAACAGGCGGAGCGTCTCCGTAGCGACCTCGCTGTGAGTCGTCAGGAGAGCCGCGAGCTGCAGGAGAGACTGATGGTGTCAGAGGCAACGGTGCAAGCGCAGGCAGAACAACTGAAAGACTACAGAGAGCTGCTGAGTGAGGAGACACACACACACACACACAGAGAGAGACACATTTTCACACTCTCTCACACACACCATACTTATGCACACACACACGCACACGTCAAGACACCGTTATTTATACAGCGCTTTTTACAATGCATATTGTGTCAAAGCATCTTTACAGTATTAAACAGGGAAATAGTGTGTCGAAATAGTGTGTCGTTCTCCTCTGGCCAGACAAAACCAGCAGTTTAATTATAGGTTACAACAAAGTCAGATTGTGCAGAGGACTCATCTGGTTCCCAAGGTCTTGTCCCGATGGCCGTCTAGGAGACAAGGTCTTTGGAGGATATCTGGGGCTCATCTAGGTGTCCTGGTCTCCGCTGACGTTCAGGGCTGTAGAGGTCGTCTCTAGGTGCTGATCCACCATCTGATCTGGATACAGACTGGATCAGGTGGCTACAGTGACCTTGGAATAAGAAAGAAACAGACTTATATTAGTGTAGATGCCATTCTTCTTACGATGTAACAAGTACATCGTGTGTTATGGGAAGTGTTCCCGGTTCCGGTTGACCTAATTAATGCAGCCTAACAATCCTTTAACGGATTTGAACATTAGAAGTGTATTAGTGTGTTATGTGTACGCCAGGTTAAAGAGATGTGTCTTTAATCTAGATTTAAACTGACAGAGTGTGTCTGCCTCCCGAACAGTGTTTGGTAGATTGTTCCAGAGTTTGGGCGCTAAATAGGAAAAAGATCTGCCGCCCGCAGTTGATTTTGATATTCTAGGTATTATCAAATGGCCAGAGTTTTGAGAACGCAGCGGACGTGAAGGAATATAGTGTGATAAGAGCTCGCTCAAGTACTGAGGAGCTAAAACATTCAGGGCTTTATAAGTAATTAACAAGATTTTAAAATCTATACGATGTTTAGTAGGGAGCCAGTGCAGTGTTGACAGAACCGGGCTAATGTACTCATACTCCTGGTTCTAGTAAGAACTCTAGCTGCTGCATTTTGAACCATCTGTAGTTTGTTTATTAAGTGCGCAGAACAACCACCCAATAAAGCATTACAATAATCTAACCTTGAGGTCATGAACGCATGGATTAACGTTTGTGCATTTGACATTAAGAGCATAGGTCGTAATTTAGATATATTTTTGAGATGGAAAAATGCAGTTTTACAAATGCTAGAAACGTTGCTGTCAAAGGAGAGATTGCTATCAAATATCACACCTAGGTTCCTGACTGATGACAAAGAGTTTACAGAGCAGCCATCAAGTGTTAGACAGTGTTATTACTTGTGGGGGTTTTTAGTCCTATAATTAACACCTCTGTTTTTTCAGAATTTAGCAGTAAGAAATTACTAGTCATCCCATTTTTATATCAACTATGCATTCTGTGAGTTTTGCAAATTGGTATGTTTCGTCGGGCCACGAAGAAATATAGAGCTGAGTATCATCAGCATAACAGTGAAAGCTAACCCCGTGTTTCCTAATGATATTTCCCAAGGGTAACATGTAAAGCGTGAAAAGTAACGGCCCTAGTACTGAGCCTTGGGGTACACCATACTGCACTTGTGATTGATATGATACCTCTTCATTCACTGCTACGAATTGATGGTGGTCAGATAAGTACGATTTGAACCATGCTAATGCACTTCCACTAATGCCAACATAATTTTATAGTCTATTCAAAAGAATGTTGTGATCGATAGTGTCGAACGCAGCGCTAAGATCCAGTAGCACTAATAGAGAGATACAACCACGATCAGATGATAAGAGCAGGTCATTTGTAACTCTAATGAGAGCAGTCTCAGTACTATGATACGGTCTAAATCCTGACTGGAAATCCTCACAGATATCATTTTTCTCTAAAAAGGAACATAGTTGTGATGATACTACCTTTTCTAGTATCTTTGACAGAAAAGGGCGATTCGAGACACACAGACACACACACACTCACACACACACATGTTGGTTTTGCTATACTTGTGGGGACTTCCATAGGCATAATGGTTTTTGTACTGAACAGACCGTATATTCTATTGCCCTACACCAACCCTACACCTAAACTTAGCCCTCACAGGAGACTTTTTGCATTTTTACATTTTAAGATAAACTTCATTTAGTATTTTTAATAATTTATTTAACTTGTGAGGACCGGCCAAATGTCCTCACAAAGTCAAAAATCTCAGGCTTTACTATCCTTGTGGGGACATCTGGTCCTCACAAGTATAGCAAAACACGCACACACACACACACACACACACACACACACTCAGCCCTGTGATTTGTGCTGATGGTTCTGTGTTTGTCAGCTGAGAGCGCCGTGCAGCAGGACAGTAAACAGGTGCAGGTGGATCTTCAGGATCTGGGATACGAGACGAGCGGCCGCAGCGAGAATGAAGCTGAGAGAGACGACGTCAGCAGCCCCGGTACACACACCTGACACACACACACCTGACACACACTGACAGTCATAAACACAGCAGCTCCAAACTAGTGCTTCTGTTTTCTGAAGGAATGAAAACCTTTTAAAAAGAGAAAAGTGGAACAATAAACATGAACGTGGGAAGGACTTTTGCTTTAATGACAGCAGCACTGGAGCTACGTGATCAGAAGCTGATGATCATGTGACCCCACTGTACACAACATATCCAAACTTCTGATGTGGCGTTTCTCAGTCTCAAATGTTTTGCATGTGATGAACATTCATGTGCTGATTGAAACTAGTGCCGCAGCTCAGCGCATGTCGTGTCCTTCTGTCGTCAGAGTTTGATGAGCTGGAGACGGGCGTCTCTCTCTCGGTTACGGTGAACAGACGCAGCGGCTCGAACGTAGACAGCGACGGAACGCAGACAGACGACCCGTCCTCACTGAAGCGTCTGGTGCAGGATCTGCGCTCGCAGCTCTCTCGCTGCTACAAAGTGATCCGCGGACTGCAGCTGCGCATCCGCTCGCTCTCAAACACCTCAGACTACGCCTCCAGCCTGGAGCGCACGCCGCGCAAGGTAACGTGACGTTAGCACTGACCTGTTAGTAACATTACCGCGGCTTCATCTGCAGAATCACTTCAGACTGATCATATTATACTTTGATATGTCGCTCTCAAATACTCGGCTGTGATTGGCCAGTCATTCTGTGGTCAAAATCGATAACAACACCAAACTTTATAATGAATTGATTAACTGCACAGACGTGCTGATGTCTTTCTAATCACTCCTGTCTCTTACTTGGTCTCTCCCTCAGATTAATAGTTCACGTTCATTCATGTATTGATTTGATAAAGATCCGCAGAGGCCGGTCGTGTGACGATGAACTGTGTGTGTGACCCGACAGGTGAACTGGGCGTTTCAGGTGAGCGGTGTGGACGAGGACGAGGGCTGGCAGTCAGACGGGCCGCTGAGACCCAGCCGCGAGCTGCAGGAGCTGGTGAGCCGCGTGACACTGCTGGAGACGCAGATCAGGAGCTCCGCACGCGAGGGAAAGAGCGGCCCGGAGGACGGGAAATGTGCCACCTGGCCCGGGTGAGACGCTCTCAAGACACCCAACCTTCAGTTTCTGCTGCGCTTTGTGCTGTACAGATTGAGTCAAAGCAGCTTCACAGCAATAAACTAGAAAATAACAGAATCAGTGATGCAAACTTCATCAAATATAAAACAAAGCTGTCAAGCAGCTCTACAGAAGACAAGAGCGTCATTATTCTGATCATAAACACAGTCACCATATTAACTGTGTCTTAAGAACATGTTTGACCAGCTAGCAGTTAGAGAGAAAATCCTTTTTGTAACTGGAATAAAAAAGTTATGACCAGGCTTGAAGAAAAAAGTAGATGACTATTTTGTAAGACTAGTCTTAAGCCGGTCGCACACCAGACGAGAAGCACTGCACAGCGCCATGTCTTTAAAACTCAAACACACAGTTTTGAACAATATGAGTCGTTGCTGACCGCCGCCGGTGTGCGTACACTCGTAGAAAACAATGTGTTCTAATTTTAAAGATATGGCGCTGCGCTTCTCATCCGGTGTGCGACCGGCTTTAGTAATTTATGAAACCAGCCACAGTTCAGTTCAACTGCAACAGACGTGCTGGACACAGCATAAATGAATGAATGAATGATGCATTTATATAGCGCTTTTATAGTGTATTGCCATACACCCAAAGCGCTTTACAATCATGTGGGGGGGGGTCTCTCCTATATATTTCTGTGTTAAAAAAATCCAGCAAAGCACCAGATTTTTTCCTCTTCCTGTTTGTACAGGAAGTACAACACACTGATCCAGGCACAGGCACGAGAGCTGTCCCACCTGCGTCAGAAGATGCGAGAGGGCCGGGGCATCTGCCACATACTCACACAGCACTTGAGTGACACGACCAAAGCCTTCGAGGAGCTGCTGCGCGCCAATGACATCGATTACTACATGAGCCAAAGCTTCCGGGAGCAGCTTTCCCAGAGTTCCTCACTCGCTCAGAGAGTGAGCAGCAAGATCAGTGGACGTGAGTGTGTGTGTGTGCACACTCCTTACACACACTATCAGATCCTTTCTTTAAGTGTCTGCTGGTTTGTAAATATACAGTCCTTCACTAAATGTTTTCTTTGGTTGTCAGGTGATCGTTCAGAGCAGCAGGATGATAAAACGGGTCACGAGCTGCTCGCGCTGAGGTGAGCGTCTCCTCTGGAATATAATATGCAGAAGTTCACTTCACTTTATTAATGACAGGTGCTCGTGTTCTTCAATAGGCTGAGTAAGGAGCTCCAGCACAAAGATCAAATCATCGAGTCTCTCCACACCCAGTTACAGCAGCGTCCGGACACGCCCTGCAGCAGCCACGCCCCCTCCGAGACAACAGACCAATCAGATTGCATCTCGTTTGTGTCTGACGAGAGAGGATCCACCAATGAGGACGTGGACCTGTGCTCAGATGCGGACGCTGCCAGTGAGTTTCCACAGGAGGAGCCCGGACCCAAAGACAGAGGTGCGAAACTATGGGATGATATTAGACTCGAAATGATTTATAGATGCACGCACAATTATCCATGGATTGCATAAATTTTATGCTTGTATCTTACTAACCACAAACAAATGCCTTTCAATTTGAGTCTGTGGAATTCGGGATTAAATGATTGTGCAGCGATTTATACAAATACAGACATGTTTGCGAATAAAAATGTTATGTTCTGCATTAATATATCATAAATTGCTCATGCAAAAAGGAATCTGTGCATTTGCGGATCAGGTGACAATAATAATAATAATACAAACAATGAATAACTGACAACGTGCCACTGAATAAAAAAAAAAAGACAAGGTATCGTCACAAATTTATTGTTTGGCAAAATTAATATAAGCTATTCTGTGTCTTAAGACAAGTTAAGTTAGAAAAAGTTCGACAAAACATCTTTATTATATACGGGCAGAGGAGATCAGCCAAACCAAAAATAAACAAAGAAAACACAATGTAATATTCATCAAATTGTTGTTACGTGTTTGGATATTTTTGGGGATGTTTCGTAACATTTAAGTGAGACACAACTGACACTGAAGTAAACCATGGAAGAGAATCTACGGGAGGCAAGTAAGCATGTTTAACAAGTTCAATTTATTAAGAGATGTACCAGTTACAGTCCTTGAAGAAACATAAGTACTTTAAATTAATAATAGGAAAAAGGAGAAAAATGAGTGACACCAAAACAGAGAAATTATCAAAAGCAAAACAACCCTAATTACTAAACCCCAACCCAAGTAATCTAACTACCAAACGAAAAATGTAGAAATAAAACCGCAAACTTCGGCGTATCCGACGCCCAAACTAAACTACTCTCCTTAATAACAAAAATACACGGATGGCTGTCACTCCTTACCTGAAACTAACAAGAAAAGGGAACTAAAAGAAAAACTTACCTATCTCCTTTTCCCAAAGTTTTTCTGACAGGTCGCATGTGACAAAAGCCATACTGATCTGACTTAGACAATCTGTATTACACAGCAAGTTAAGCTAATAATCAAACTAGCCTACTAATCGTTCAGTAACAGGTGTTCTCAGGTTCTGACAAATGAGGTTATTTAATGAGTCTAGGCAAAAACTCAAAAGTCTCAAATTAACCAGTAACGAATCAACTAAATAATTCAACAGAACTTAAACTAAGAATCCCTAACTCAATTAAACAGAATGAACACGATTGACAACAAATGGACAGCCGCCCGCTGGCCAGAGCGCAGGACGACTGACAACAGCCAAGAAGGCCCGGCCCCTTTTATAACGAATAGGTCCAGCCCAATTGGTCGACTGATGGACTGAGTCAGCCAATAGATGAAACCTAAGAATCAAGAAGAAAAAAACAACAGAGGGGAAAAAGAACAAAAATACAAGGAACAAGCAAATACAAACAAGGAACGTAACACTGTACACAATGGACTGCGCACACGTCTCTAGTGCCATCTAGTGATCGCTGATTTTCTTAGGCTCAGCTGTGTGTGTGTGTGTGTGTGTGTGTGTGTGTGTGTGGATTGAACAAGGCTAAAAGTGCGGAACGAAAGTCTCAAAACTCAAATGAATCAAATAGGATCGACTCAGAAGAGATGTGAATGAATGCACGCGTGTCGCCTGATTCACAAATGCACATTTTAATCGCTACATGCACAAATGATGATACTTTAATACAAACTATAACATTTGTATTCACAAATATGTCTCTATTTGAACAAAATTCTGCACATTAATGCAATTCTTAACTCTGCAGACACTGATTGAAAAGCATTTGTTTCAGTGTAGTGACGCACATTTGAGAATTTTTCAAATCGTGTACGCGTTAATGAATTGCACTGGGCTTTGTTCATTAATATTTGTGTGTATGAGGGTCGTGAAATGTTGTAAACTGCGAAAATGAAGTCTCAAAATCCAAATGAACCGAACAAGATTGACTCGTACAAGACGTCGATAAATGGACGCGTGTCACCTGATCCGCAAACGCAAATTCCTTTTTGCATGAGCAATTTATGATATATTAATGCAGAGCATAAAATTTTTTATTCGCAAACATGTCTGTATTTGTATAAATCGCTGCACAATCATTTAATTTCACTTATGCAAACATATGTGATGCAGTGAGATCCAGGCAGAAGATTAATGATTATGTCAGGGATCAATTTTAGAAGAAATAACAAATTTATTAAATAAAAATGATTGATACAATAAAAGAATAGAGTAAATATGAAAATTGTAATAGGAAG
>CM049845.1:39055786-39102454 GCA_027422415.1 Schizothorax lantsangensis
ACGGTAACGTCTGCACCTGTCGATTTCACATTGACTGTTCTGCATGTGATTTATAGGGTGCCGTTTATATGGGACTCATCCTGGCTAGGAATTTTATATTGCCTAAAACATCCAAAGTAGTTTGACCAATAACATGCAGGTATTGTACATAATCGACCAATCAATGATTAATGAGAAGGTGAGATCTACAGAGAATCAATGCGATGAAAATACGCACACGTGTTTGTTCGATCATTCGTTCGCACCGATCGCTGTATGACACCAAAGTACCGCGAGAGTGATTCAAAAGCATAAGGAGCCGCCTTCTCTGCTCTCTATAACTCTCGTGAATGTCATACAACGATCGATCTGCACAGTGCAAACAGCCAGAACCTGGATATTTTAGACAATATAGAAATCCTGGCAAGGACACGTCCGGCCCGTATGGTCACCCTAGTGATTTAACAACCAGAAAACATGACACTGGTGTGTGAGGTGTTGGCATGTGCCCTGAGAATCTGCTTGAATATGCCGAGCATTACCAGCAGTTTTCCAGTGCTGTTGTTTGTGAATGTATGTGATGGTTTTGTGGCGTGCTCCACAGACCCGTCTCCTTCTCCTCCGGTCAGAGACGTGGGACCGCTGTACTCGCCGTACTCAGAGATGGAGGAGAGCGCTGTGAACACTAACGGTGTGTGCTAACATCCGCTGCAGCTGGGATGCTCTTATCACTCTTTCATTGTGGCTCAAATGTAGGCCGATCAAGCAGTTTGAATTGGAATTTAAAGGAACACTCCACTTTTTTTGGAAATAGGCATTTTACACCTCCCCTAGAGTTAAAAAGTTGAGTTTTTTTGTTTTTGAATCCATTCAGCCGAACTCTGGGTCTGGCGGTAGCACTTTTAGCTTAGCTTAGCATAGTTAAGGCATAGTTAACTATAGTTGTCAACTATATATGTTAACATAGTTGCCAACCTCTGATCCCCCAACAACATGCAGAATTAACAAATTTTGCCATAAGTTAATATATTAAGTTTCTACAATGTATAAATATATTGTAGAAACTTAATTTCCTGTAAAGCGCTTTGCAACGATTGTATCGTAAAAAGCGCTACACAAATAAACTTGAATTGAATTGAATTCATTGAATCTGATTAGACCATTAGCATTTGGTCATCAAAAATGACCAAAGAGATTTAAAACTTGACTCTTCTGTAGTTACATCGTGTACTAAGACCGACAGAAAATGAAAAGTTGTGATTTTCTAGGCTGATATGTTTAGGAACTATACTCTCATTCCGGCGTAATAATCAAGGAGCTTTGCTGCCGTACCATGAGTGCAGCAGGCGCAGTGATATTAGCTCAGTAGCCTATGATATAGCTGGGGACTACTTTCAGGTGCTGCGTCATATCACTGCGCCTGCTGCACACATGGTACGGCAGCAAAGCTCCTTGATTATTACGTATCATTTTTGAGCGAGATGCTAATGGTCTAATCAGATTCAATGATCTATGCTAAGCTAAGCTAAAAGTGCTACCACCAGACCCGGAGGTCGACTGAATGGATTAAAAAACGGTAAAACTCAACTTTTTAACTTTTGGGGACTTGGAAAATGAGCCTATTTCCAAAAAAAGTCATTATTGTTTAAATTATTCATTTTCTGCTGTGAAACAGTAAATTAAACCTACAATTAGACTTGGCTTCTCGCTTCATTGAGGACCTGAGCTTGTTTGTCTTGCACAAGTTTAACAGTTCTGGCAGCAGTTACTAATAAACTTTCCATCGACCTCCTGGAACCTGCTGAAGTACTTCTGATCGGGATCTAGTTATTAGTGGTGCTGCTTGAGGAATGTTCAAGTAATTAGGTTGATGAGAAGGACTAAAAAGCGTCTTCTCTTCAGACTCGCTGGATCCTCATGCGGAGCTGGAAGGAGAAGCTCCGGACGGCTCGTTCGCTAACCGTCACGGGCGGCACGCCATCGGTCACGTGGACGACTACAGCGCGCTGCAGCAGCAGGTGATGGAGGGCCGGGCGCTAGTGCAGCGGATGGAGGCGGCACTGCAGGCGAGTCTCGGATCAGTCCTGCTGGAGATCAGCGGAGGGAAGGTGATGTTCAGACGCGTGACAGATCAGAGCGCTTGTGTACGCGGCAGTGGTGTCATGTGTTTCGCTCTTACAGGCTCCAGACTACAACACAGAGAAGACGCTGCTCTCCGACACCAAGACCTTGAGTCAGATTCTGGACGAGGCTGTGTCTCTGCTCAAGATGTTCTGGCGGGCGGCGCTTCCGAGCAGCGACGGTCCCGCTTATCTCATTCAGAGGGTTCGAACCGCATTTATTGAGCCCTAAAAATCAAATGCAGTGTTAATGTGAATGAACTGAGCTGAACGTGTCCTCTCAGGAGCAGTCGATGCGTGAGGAGATCCAGTCGCTGCGTTTGCGGATCGTCGAACAGGAGGAGGTTCTGCAGGGAACCATCCAGCGTCTGCGCTGCTCCAACCGAACCAAAGAAAGCATGGAGACCTTCATCGTCAACCAGCGTGAGTCCAAACATGAGCAAACAGTGCTTTTCAGCCTAACAGCAGAATTCAGGCCAGTAATAGCCTGGCACAGACTTCGAATAAAGTAATAAAATGTAAACTAAAACACTGCATAATAGTGAATTAAACATCCCAAACACGACACATGACACTCAAAGTATACTTAGCTTTTATCATTTCGCTCCGTCACAGAAAAAGCGTCTGGGGAACATTGTGAGTTCTTACGTAGCTTAAAGGTGCACTAAGCGATTTTTGCCAAACGATGTTGATATTAAAGCACCAAAACAAACACGCCTATAGCCCAATAGGACCTCGCCCCTATTTTGACGTCTCCGCCCCACACGTACGTACACAACCCTGGCATAACGACGATCACGGAAACAAGCAAAGATGACACACAAGCATATTTAAACAAAAGCCAACACAGATAAGTTGTGTGAAACAATGCAAAATCAACGTTACTCGCCGATCAAGAAGAAACAACACAACCTCGGCGTCTGATTCGAGCTCTTCCCGCTCCTTGAGTCTCTCTCCAGCGCTGGAAAGCTGCTCTGATGTTTACGTGGGTCGTACCGCTTGCCTGATCGTAACCTTTCTTTTTAATGTTTTGTTCCTCCGATATTTTCCTTTTTTTATCTTCTAGTTCTCTCTATCTGTAGTCGATCTGCTAATATCCGTCCTGTACACTCAAATTGGGTGCTGTATCATTACAAGACACGCCCCCTTACTGCTTATTGGTTCCAACACTGCGGTCAAAAGCGCTTTTCAAAAATAGCTTAGTGCACCTTTAATGCCTTTGTAATAACTGTATTTGGGCTTGTAGAGAGGAACGAAAGCAGAAAACAAAAGAGTCACATGCTGAGCGCAGCTCGTCTCATTATTTGAACAATAACCAATCAGAAGCTCAGGACCACAGACGACTCACTGATCACCTCTCATTTGTTTCAGTATTTTGAAGTTTGGACTTCTGGTGTTATGTGTGGTTGGTTTGTTAGTGTAATGATGTAATCAGCATCTGAGCTTTAACAAACACGTTTGTCGTACAGTTTCCCGAACGCGAGATGTGCTGAAGAAAGCGCGAGCGAATCTAGAGGTGAGTGTTGGGTTTCACCTCAGATCAGTTGTTCAGTGCTGTTTGTCTTGTGTTTGTCCCTCATCTTGAATCTCGACCTCCTTATTTCTTTCTTCTGTCTTTCCTCTATTTCTCTCATTTTCTCTGAGTGTTTCTAGAAGAACGAGCTCAGGATTTCCTCTCTAAGCTCCTCCTCTTCCTCTCTTTGCCATGGTAACGGTCTGGTTTGTGGCGTGTGTTTCAGCTCATGCTGCTTGTGCCGTCCTTCCTTCTGTGAGATCAGTCATGTGACTCATGATTCGTCCAATCACAAACAGGGATGAGATTTATCACATCTCACTGACATCATAAAACACAACTAGTGATGCACCGAAATACATTTTTTCCTGAAACAAACTTAATAATCAACACTCAAAATGAGTAGAAACATTTAAATGTGCACATAATGCAGTTTTTATTGTGGCTCTACTCCAATTGAATGACTTTCCTGACGTGAATCCAGCATCCACACAGTTAACACACTGTGTGCATGACACAGACACTAACACACTCAAAAAGTGCCGCTGGAGAAGCGCTAATTAAACATCAGTGTTTCGACCTCACAGAGCTGCTCATCAAGAACTTTGCTGCATCACTGCACACTACAGCATGTGCTAACAAAAACATTACCGAATCTCCAAACCGACTCTGTGTGTATGTGTGAGAGTGTGTGATAGTGTATGTGTGTGTGTGAGTGAGTGAGTGTGTGTGTGTGTATGTGTATCTGTGTGAGAGTGAGTATCTGAGTGAGTGAGTGTGAGTGTGAGTGTGAGTGTGTGAGAGTGTGTGTGTGTATCTGTGTGTGTGTGTGTGTGAGAGTGTGTGTGTGAGTGTGAGAGTGTGTGTGTGAGTGTGAGTGTGTGTGTGTGAGTGTGAGAGTGTGTGTGTGAGTGTGAGAGTGTGTGTGTGTGTGTGTGTGTGTGAGTGTGTGTGAGAGTGAGTGTGAGTGTGTGTGTGTGTGAGTGTGTGTGTGTGTATGTGTATCTGTGTGAGAGTGAGTATCTGAGTGAGTGTGAGTGTGAGTGTGTGAGAGTGTGTGTGTGTATCTGTGTGTGTGAGTGTGAGTGTGTGTGTGAGTGTGAGAGTGTGTGTTTGTTTTGCTATACTTGTGAGGACCAATTATTGAGAAGACACCTGTTCTGTGAGGACATTTCTTGTTGTGAGGACATTTTGGGTGGTCCTCACAAAAATAATGCTTAAATGGCCTCCTAAGAACCAATACATCATGCTGTGTAAGTTTCAGCAAAAGTCCTCATAGCAATAGTAATGTTGGAAATCGGTGTGATTGCGCGCTCCCCCTACAGTACACACTCGTGTACTGCGCCCTCCGTATCGGGAGGAGGAGCCTGAGCGAGCGTGATTTTTCTGATTGGATGTATCCTGCCTAGCTGCTGGGGAATTTTTCTGATTGGATGGGATGGTTTCCACGTGGGGCTGAATATTATATATTATAAATATATTATATTTAAAAATATTTAACGCCAGTAATCTTGTTAACTTTTATGAGGACGCGATGCGCTGAATGTTTAGTTACTGTAAGATTGAATGTAACCTTTACAAACTAAACATCATTAAAAACAGCTAAGACTCAAGCTTAAATTGTTGACCTCTGGTTTACTCTAAAATTTTTATAGTGACCGTAATTTGTGTCAGAAGTTATGAAAAACGGAATCCATACCTTTCGTTTGAAATATGAGCATCAGCTGCATTTGTCCAGAGAAAATCTCCTGTGATCGTCATGAAAACACTTGACAAAACAACATCCCTTAGGGCTTTTAGTTCAAAAGCGTGCACATCTGGAGTTAGGCCTATTAATTGTAATGATTTCATTTTCCCGGTGACTCAAACAACGAATAAATTATATAGAGAAATCGAGCAAAGAACACACTAAGCTTTTTGAAACTCAGAATCAGTTAACCATTGCGTCGCAAAATGATTCGCTGTTTCGAAGCACTCCAATCGGATCGCGTTTCGCGAGTCATTTGAATCAGAACGGGACTTCAAAGCTCGTTTCGCGAGTCATTTGAATCAGAACGGGACTTCAAAGCTCGTTTCGCGAGTCATTTGAATCAGAACGGGACTTCAAAGCTCGTTTCGCGAGTCATTTGAATCAGAACGGGACTTCAAAGCTCGTTTCGCGAGTCATTTGAATCAGAACGGGACTTCAAAGCTCGTTTCGCGAGTCATTTGAATCAGAACGGGACTTCAAAGCTCGTTTCGCGAGTCATTTGAATCAGAACGGGACTTCAAAGCTCGTTTCGCGAGTCATTTGAATCAGAACGGGACTTCAAAGCTCGTTTCGCGAGTCATTTGAATCAGAACGGGACTTCAAAGCTCGTTTCGCGAGTCATTTGAATCAGAACGGGACTTCAAAGCTCGTTTCGCGAGTCCCCACCGGAGATTAAAAAAATAATTCAGCAGAGGCATGATTATATTAGATAATATTAGAAGTGTGACACAATATAAGGGCACTTATGGTCAAATAGAACAAACATCTGAAGTGAGACAATAAACTGCCAAGTATTGCTTTCAAATGAGACCATATGCTTTTAGTGCAAAGGCTTCATTAACTGTGCCTGTTTTAGTTTGGGAATGCCATTTCATTTCATTTGGATAAGAAGGAGTGGTGGCAATGCTTGCATTCTCATGATGGGTATCAAAGGAAGTATTGGTACTAGTATCTTACATTTTTACGATACTCCGCCCTAGTAAGCAGATATTTTTAGCATGTTTTATGTTTCATGGTTGCATAAATTTCATCTGGTTCTGACTCCATTTCCTCTGCTCATTCCAGTTGCTAAGTTTTACTAACCTCTCGTCATTCCAGACCCTGCTATTTTTCACCTGCCTACCAGTTGTTATCAGCGTTTTTTCCCAACCAAGCCCATCACCTATAGTCTCCAGCCCACTGACCTGCTCCCTCCAGTATTGACCTGTCTGTGTTCATGACCTCTTGCTTGTTTTTGTTCATCTTTACCTTCAATACACCTTTTGTGGGTGTATTCAACTGCTTTCCCAACTCTAGTTTTTAATCTTTGACCAAGTAAGGATCGTCTTTGTCCCTCAACCTCTTTGTTGTGAGTCTGCATTCTGTTCTAGTTACCTTAACTCTCACACAAGGCTTTAATGAGCACTATAGCCTTTACAGTGGCCCCACAAATTATTTGGACAGTTAAACAGTATCAATAAACTTCCATGAGGTTTATAAGTTTTTTTTTGTTTTATTTTTTCATAAAATGCTGGATAAACTGGTATTTGCTCTTTCGAAAAACCACATTTAACACAACTCTAAACAACCATATTCAGATAAATGCTAAGATAAATAAATCAGTTTGTCACTTGAGAAAGCATGAACCTACCCCTCTAAAAGGCAACAAAAAAGTATTTTGACAAGTACAGATTGTCAAAGTTAATGAACTTACTCTGTGTTTACTCTGCTAGGGGCATCTGTGTGAACTCCACAATTCTGGATATTCCAGAATTGAAGGACATTTTCTGTCCCACCCATAAAATTTCAAATAATCCATATGCAAAATACTAAAGCATGCACTTATTGTGTAAATTATACTTGTCCTGAGACAAAATACTGTTGTAGAAAAAGTGGTTTCAAAATATTAATTGAAATATCAAATAGGTCTCAAGCACCCCCTAAAATGACAACTTTCTCTTGTCCCACCTTCTTGATGACCAACTTACATGTCAAATATAATAGTTTAAATACGTTCTGAATGTACTTTTTTTTTTTGGTTTGATATTGGTGATGTATATATCATGTAATTGTCAAAATAGTTTGTTTTATCATCAACAAGTTTTAAATAATAGGAACTATGCACTGAAGTTGTGTCCCTTTAGCATGTATTTGCTGTTACTTGCAACCATTACTACAGGGTTGCACTAAAGTAAATGGGTTACAAAAGGGACAATCTATTATCTATGATCTATATTTTCACTAGGTTAACATTTTTACAAAATGTAAATTGATTTATAGAGTTCATGCACACCACTGAGTGCTGATGAAAAGCATAGGTGCTACATTGCCAGGCTTAATGCTGATGAACAGAGGAGACAGCAGTACAGTAGAAAACTAGAGAGAGATGTGGAGGAAAGAAATCGGGAAGAAAAAAGGTCTAAAAGACTGCAGTGTGAGAGTGCAGTGTGCCCAGAGAGAAAAGTGAAAAGAGGCTCAAAAGAGGAAAAAAGATGATGGATTAAACACTCCTCCAGTCAGGCTTGATCCTCCAGTGAGTTCTCAATGTCATTTTCAGCTTTATTTATATAGCACATTTAAAACTACCAAGGTTGACTAAATTACTTCACAAGATAAAAGTACAACAATAAAACCATAATTAAAATACATAGTATATCATATGATATAAAACGATAATAAAAGCTGGTGGGAAAAAATGTCCTTAACTCAAAAGAAAAGCCAAAGGAAAGAGATGTTTTAAAGTGTTAGAGAGTGGGGGCAGTTCTAATATGAATGGCAAGCTAAGGCTTGGTCGCCTCTGGTTAAGAGCCTGGTTTTAAGCAGATTGGCCGATCTCAGCATTCTAGCTGGAGTGTGAACGTGAAGAAACTCAGCCAGGTAATATGGTGCCAATCCATGAAGAGATTTAGAAGTTAACAGTAAGATTTTAAAATCAAACCTGTAATGAAACCTGTAGGGTTAGGGTTAGGCCATGAGTATTTGGGCTGGAAGTCCCAAGGTCAAAATGGAAGACACATCCTAGGGTAGTTGAGAATGATCAAGCCAAGATCCTGTGGGACTTCAAGATCCAGACTGACAAACTGGTGATGGCTAACCAACCAGAAATTGTGTTGATCAACAAACAGCAGAACATGGTAGTAGTGATAGAAGTAATATATATATATATATATATATATAGATAGATAGATATACATATACATAAATACATACAGTATCTTACAAAAGTGAGTACACCCCTTACATTTCAGCAAAAAAAATTGTATAATTTCTCAAGGGACAATACCGCTTAAATGAAACTTGGATATATATTTTAGTGTAGTCAATGTGCAGCTTATATAGAAGTACAAATTTACTGTCCTCTAAATATAACTCAACATATAGCCATTATTGTCCAAATAACTGGCAACAAAAATGAGTACACCCTAAGTGAGCACGTCAAAACTGTGTCCAAAGTGTCAATATTTTGTAGGGGCACCATTGTTATCTAGCACTGCCTTAATCCTCCTGGGCATGGAGTTCACCAGAGCTGCACAGGGTGTTGCTGGAGTCCTCTTCCACTCCTCCATAATGACATCACGGTTGTTAGACACATGGTGTTTCTCCATCTTCTGCTTGAGGATGATCATTAGAGTTCAGGTCTGGAGACAAACTTGGCCACTCCTTCACCTTCAGCTTCATCAGCAAGGCAGAGTCATCTTGGCGGTGTGTTTGGGGTGGTTATGTATGGAAAACAGTTTCTGAAGGGAGGGCATCATCACAGTCTCAGTACGTGTTTGAATCCATGTTTCCCTCAATGAACCACAGCTCCCCTGTACCAGCAGCACTCATGCAGCCCCGGACCATGATGCTACCACCACCATGCTTGACTGTAGGCAAGACACACTTTTCTTGGTACTCCTCACCAGGGCATCACCACACATGCTGAACACCATCTGAGCCAAACAAGTTTACCTTAGTCTCATCAGACCACTGGACATGGTTCCAGTAATTCATGCTCTTGGCCAGGTCGTCTTCAGCAAACTGTTTGCAGGCTTTTTTGTGAGCCAGCTTCTGAAGAGGCTTCCTTCTGGAACGACGGTCATGCAAACTGACTTGTTGCAGTGTGTGGTGTATGGTCTGAGCACTGTCAAGCTGACCTTTCACTTCTGCGACCTCTAAAGCAATGCTGGCAGCACTCATCCGTCTGTTTTTTGAAGCCAGCTTCTGCACCTGACACACAGCACAAGGACTCAACTTCTTTCCCCGTCTTGGAAAACCTCTGTATGACACTGGCCACTGTAACTCAGTTCCAGGCTGTTACTGAACTTCTTATAGCCTCGGCCATCTTTGTGGAGAGCAACAATTATAATTCTCAGATCCTCAGAGAGTTCTTTGCCATGAGGTGCCATGTTGAACATCCAGTGGTCAGTATGAGAGAATTGTACTCAAAGCACCAAATTTTAACTGCTCTGAAACAAGATACACAAATTTGTATAGTTCTGTCAAGCAGACAAAAACGTGAACTTGATGAATAGGACATGTGGCTTTGCATGGTTAAACGACGTATTCATGGGTTCCAAAGACGCTATGCTCACCACCATATTTGTGTCCGATGTGACAACGTGCACAGCACATCTCTATGAGATTTAATAGATAATATTAATATATTGAAATAATAAATTAACATTTACTACCATTTCCCACACTGATCCCTGGATGTGATTGTATTTTTAGGACAGCAAGTGTAACAGTTAGACCGTAATGTCCTGATTACTTGTACATTTAAAACTGACATCAGCTCAAAGCACTTTTTAGTCAATGATAGCGAAAGTAGCTGCTCGATGAAGGCTTTAAGAGCTTGAAGAATCCTCTCCCGGCTGGTTGCTCCTTCCCTTCTCTGCCCGTGTTTTGATTTCAGCAAGTCAGTTTTGGTAAATGCAAACAACGTGATTACTGATCATGAGCCCAACATCCAGCAAGCCAAGAAAACATGCAATCTACCTGAGGGAAGACGTCTTTCACTTCTAGTGTATTCTTAATCCTGGATTTCATTATTGAAGCACAAATCCAGGCACCAAAAGCAGCCCACACCAAGTTCTCTTTAATTAAAAATATGCATTTTCATTTATTCATGGCTACATGGCTGCAATAATATTTAGGTTTAAAATTTTGCCATTGTAAAAAAATGCTTTACTGACTGATGATTCAGACTTTCAGTTGTTATGCTCTCAAAATGTCCTAAATTATTACACCACTTGTGCAGCCAGTACATTCACAAAGGTAATTTACTCAGGACATTTTTTTTTTCTTTTTATGACAAATTCAATAATATGATAAACCAGTCTATAAGTGTTTAATATGATAAAACCTTTGAGAACCTTGTGATTATTTTTATACACCTGTAAAATATATATATATATATATATATATATATATATATGTATATGTACACTTAACTGCAGACACAAATGACATATGTGGTACAATACAAATATTTTAGCATCCTTTATTCTCCTATAAAGAATCACAGTGGTCTCTTATCATCCTTTTCTGACCGTACGTTAGCTGCCAGTGGTGCCTTCTGATTGAAGCCAATTTATTCCGCTGATCTAACCTCTTTGGGATCGAATAAAATTGTAGTTTGTGGTTTTTCTGATGACTCTTGTTACAGCACAACATATCCCGGGCATATTAAAACCTTTTGAACCTTCTGGGAGTGTTTCGTTGATCTTACTCTGGTAGTTGTGGTTGCTGTGACTGACAGCTCACGCAGTTGTGATTTGGACACAAAAATGATGTTGATAAAACACAGTGACGTCACATGAAACCTATGAATAGCTGTTATCACTTAGGGTGTACTCAGTTTTGTTGTAGCTTTTTTGACAATAATGGCTGTATGTGGAGTTATTTTTAGAGGACAGTAAATCTTTACTGCTATACCAGCTGCACATTGACTTCTCTAAAATATATGCAAGTATCATTTCTACAGTATTGTCCCTTGAAAATATATACTAAATTGATTGCCGAAGTGTGAGGGGTGTACTCACTTTTTTTGAGATACCGTATATATATATATATATATATATATTACTAATTATTAATAAGCATTAATTAGGAGTTTATTGAGGATAAAGTAATAGTTAATATTTAATTAATAGTGAGAACTGGACCTTACAATGACCCTTTATGACCCTTTATTTCTTACTATGTGTGTTGTTGAATTGGAAAATTCTGTCACCAGAACAAATTCCTTATTATTTGTAAACATACTTGGTAATAATGCTCTTTCTGATTCTGAATCTCTTAAATATGATCTAAATTGAACTTATGTAAAAAATGATTTTGCACAAATAATGTAACCTAATGCTATAAAATAGAATGTAAAACAATATTAATCCCAATTAAAAATAAATAGTGTGAAACAAAGTGTAAAGGTGTGTTGTGACAGTGCTGTCAGTGAATGTAGGCCCTGAGATCAGAGATCACTCTGGCCTGATCAGAGCTGGAGAGCGAGAGCGGGGGAGGGGTGAGCGCGAGAGAGCGGGGGAGGGGTGAGCGCGAGAGAGCGGGGGAGGGGAGGCTGAAGATGCAGTATTTTGAGTTCCTCCAACATGAAGAATTAAAGTTGAGTTCCTCCAACATGAAGAATTAAAGTTGTAGACTCTTGCCGCGGAGTTGAAAGCGTGATCGATTAGGAACATGACAGAGCTCCGAACATCACGACGCTTACAGAGACTGAGGGAGCATCACGATCAATGTGCTCGGAGATATGAAGAAACACTATTACTAACCCAGGTAAGACATATTTAACTTTACCTAAACTAGGATGAGTTGTTTTTATAGTCTGGCCTAGCCGTCAGGATCGTTCAGTGACTGTTTAGCATTAGTTTAATTATCATTAAGGGTTCATACATGTGCTTGAAGTAACTTACTTCGATTTGGCAACCATTTTGATTATCAATCAATTATTCTAGTCATTTTTTAAGCATAAGTACCTTCTGAAGTTCGATGCTTTATTGTGTTTTGATATTTTACACAGATTTGTTTGGTTAGACAAGGCATTGGAACACGTTACCTAGCTACAGCCAGTAAATCAGATATGAAAAATGTAAGCTATGAGCTGTTTGTGTTCTCATACATAAGTACAGTACTGGTCAAAAGTTTTGGTACTGGTCAACATTACTATTTTTAAAGTTTTTTAAAGAAATCTCTTATTATGCTAATCAAGCCTGCATTCATTTGATCAAAAATACAAAACAAGACACAGTAATATTGTGATGTATTATTACAATTAAAAATAATGGTTTTCTGTTTTAATATACTATATAATATATTTAATATAATATTTCTGTGATGTAAAGCTGAATTTTCTGAAGACTGCATTACTCCAGTCATCAGTGTCATATGATCCTTCAGAAATCATTCTAATATGCTGATTTATTATCAATGTTGGAAACGGATATGCTTAATATTTTTTTCTCTTTACCTGTGATACTGTTCTCAGGACAAGTAAAAAACTTGATCCGATCAGCGTTTATTTAAAATACAAATAATTTTTAACAGTACTGTTCAAAGGTTTGGGGTCAGTGATTCTTTAATTAATACTTTTATTCAGCAAGGATGTGTTAAATCAGGGGTGTCAGACTCAGTTCCTGGAGGGCCACAGCCTGCAGAGTTTAGCTCCAACCCTTGATATGTGTGTCGGAGCTGCGGCCCTCCAGGAACTGAGTTTGACACCCCTGTGTTAAATTGATAAACAGTAACAGGTAGTGTTGTCACGGTACCAAAATTTCAGTATTTGGTATCAATACCAGTGAAAATCCACGGTTCTCGGTACCAATTTCGGTACCAAAGCAAAACACAAAAATATGCTAATTAAACATTTTTTATTAATAAAGTTAAACAAAAATAAACTGCACAAAAACCAATGCCATTTTTAATGCTTATTTAAAATTATTTCAAGTTTTTCCACAATTAATAAAAGTATGAAAAAAAGTAAACAAGTTCCACTCAAAAGTTTTTGTCATATTTCTGCTGCCGCTGAAAAACATCTGTAAACTGTCTGTTTTAGGGTTTGCTGGGGCTTCATGATCTTCCTGCAGCTGGAAAAGGAAAATATAATATTAGTAAAGCAGTGGACTGAGTCTGACCAAATACAACATTAGATCATTGACTCCAGCTAAAATATAACATTTCAGTAAATAACAAACCAGCTTTTATAATAAATTTAGATAAGATTACATATTTTAAGACAAGTGTATATCAAATAGAAGGAAACTGTAGTATTAAAAACACTTTACAATAAGATTCCATTTGTTAGATAGCATGACCTATCACATAAACAATAGTTATATATTGCAATTATTCTTCTTAGGGTTCATTTCAAAATTTACAAATACATAAAATCAATCAATCAAAGTTCAATCTGTTAAAATTATTTAATGCACACTGAACAATGATCATGTGTTTGTATTAAATAACATTCACAAACATTAATTAATGTTGTAAAAATATATTGTTCACTCACTGTAAGTTGATGTTAGATAATAACATGAAGTCATTGTAAAGTCTATACAGGAGATAACATTTGACTGTATTTAATACAAACTGTGTACATATTTAATTTTAAAGGGCTTTTAAAACTGCTAGTTATCCAGCCAAGAATAACAACAACTAGCAACTAACTAGCAAAAAAAAAAAATTATAAAAAAAAAAAAAACAGGCCAGAATTGTTTTCTGACGGACTGATATGACATAAACACTATTAACTGTTTGTACATTCTGTAACACGCATATTTTAGATTCACAATTCATTTAAAAGCCTCTGGTGTGTAACAATAGTAAATACCATCATGTCCTCCTGTTGTTTTTACCCTAATAAAAGTTATAGGCGCATTAAGTAGTTAATAAAGAAACTTCATTCTAATGCTCATTATATTAGCGTTAGCCGCGCTTATGCTAAGGGTTAACTCCGCTATAACGGCAGTTTATTTTAATCCGACATTCAAATTCAAATATGGAATAATATTCATAACAGAATATCTAAATATTAAATAGAAACTTACCTGCTTGAACTCTTTCATTTGATCCGGGTGTCAGTCTTTAAAGTGTTGTTAGTTTGATGCATGTCCTCCTCTTGATGTCGCATGTATCAGTGCTGTTATGAAGAGAGCGCATCTGCGTAGCTTTCAGATCGCGCAGCAAGAACCGGGTTGACCCGGGTACTCGGTACCACTGGGACTTAAAGACACCTGGTACCGTGACGTTTTCATTTTTTTAGTACCGACTTGGTACCGAAGTACCGGGTCTTTTGACAACACTAGTAACAGGCAAGACTTATATTGTTAAAAAAGATTTCTACTTTTTAATAAATGCTGTTCAAGTTTATGGAAAATTTATTGAAATTTACTGCCCCTTTGCAACCCTAGTTGTCAGTGCAGTATATTACAGACTGGTTTGTGCGAGAGCGACATCACGTTCAACATGGCATCAGAGAAAGACAGCATCAGAGAAAGACAGAGGAAGAAAAAGGGTGCGAGAGCGACATAGCCCAGGCCAGACAGAGAGAACAGAAGGAGATGACCAGGTGATCACAAATTTACATTTAGTCATTTAGCAGATGCTTTTATCCCAAAGCAACTTACAAATGAGGACAACAGAAGAAGTTAAACTAACAAAAGAAGAGCAGTATGCAAGTGCTGTAAACAATTCCCAGTTAGCCTAACATTATACACATAGAATTTATTTATTTTTTATGCATAAATAGACAAAGAAAGTGCGAAGAAATAGAGAAAGAAAGTGCTAGAACACACACGAGACATACAGTAAACACCTGTGATGACCGGCCTCTGTCAGAAGCTTTTTTTTTTTTTTTTTACAATAGTGCAACTAAAATGGAAATTAATGAAGGAAGACCTCATACAGTGAAATAATTAACAAAACTCCTTAATTTAATTGTTTGTTTTATCTCTCTGAAAATATCTGTCTTGGTGACGTAAACGCTGTTTTTAACCTTGGCAGTTAGCTGCTTACTTTTGTACCATTCAAAGTTTTTTCACTACACTACAAAACCCAACAAGTTAGGGTAACTCAAACTGTTTGAGTAAACACATTTCCCTTTGTTTAAACCATGTACATTTAAAAAACTTGCAGTTAAGTAATTAAGTGATTAATTAAGTGCTGTTTGAGCATTAGTGATGAACACCTGCTGTTAACAAACAGAATCACTGAAGAAAAGAGAAACACAATCGCCTTAGATGAAATCAACTGAAATAAAATGCATTAAATCTCTCAAAATCTGATTAAACAACCCCACAGACCACATCACCAGCTCCACTTATTAATAACCAGACTGAGACATCTACAGAAGATCTTATTGAGAATTAACTAAGGTTTAGATGTTGATTTATTGTTTCATTTGAAGTAACCATGTTAGAGATCAGTGTTTGCTTTAGTTGGGCTCTTGATCCTTGACATTTGTGGTAGTTTTTTTTTTTCTCCTCTGGCTGATGTAACTGTGTGTTCCTCGAACATATTTGTTGCAACTCAAAAGCCCAGAGAAAATGATTGGTAGTTGGTTGTCATGTATTTATAATGACAATCATCTATTAGTGAACTGATCTCATTGAGAGTGAACATAGACTCATTATGTGTCTAATCTCTGATTAAATGGATGTTGTATTGATTATAGTAAAAGTGATTCTAAGAGCCGGTAGTTCAGTGACAGTCAGTTAATATAAAAGACTTTCCAAACAGTTTGTCCACAAAAAGTTTTCCTCTATGGTAGAAACTAGACTCACATAGACATCAAGAATCAGCTTATGAACCTCAACAATGGTGACCATTAAAAAATAAATAAAACTCATGCAGCAATGCATGCTGGGAGCCACTGATGAGTTTTGTCCTATACTAGTACCCAGCATGCATTGCAACATGATTATTATTTTATTTTTATTTTTAAATGGCCACCATTGTTGAGGTTCATAAGCTGATTCTTAATGTCTGTGTGAGTCCAGCTGATAGATTAAAACTTTTTTGTGGACAAACTTTTTGAAAAGTCTTTAATAACTGACTGTCACAGAGTCACTAGCTATTAGAATCACTTTCACTATAATCAATACAACATCTATTTAACCAGAGATTAGACACACAACGAGTCTATGTTCACTCTCAATGAGATCAGTTCACTAATAGATGATTATCATTATAAATATATAACAACCAACTACTGATCATTTTCTCTGGGCTGTTGAGTTGCAAGAAATATGCTCAAGAAACACATGGTTACAACAGCCAGAGAAAAAGAAGAAAAAAATTAACTCGAGGGTCAAGAGCCCAACTAAAGCAGACACTGATCTCTAACATGGTTACTTCAAATGAAAATAAATCAACATCTAAACCTTAGTTAATTCTCAATAAGATCTTCTGTAGATGTCTGACAGAAATAAAGTCAGTCTGGTTATTAATAAGTGGAGCTGGTGATGCTGTTTGTGGGGTTGTTTAGATCTTGAGATTTAATGTATTTTATTTCAGTTAGTTGTTGTTCTTGTGTTTCTCTTTCTGTCAGTGATTCTGGTTGTTAACAGCAGGTGTTCATCACTAATGCTCAATCAGCACTTAATAAATCGCTTAATTACTTAGTGAACTCAGCTGAAATAAGTTCAGAGCACTCATAAATGTTAGTTTTAAAAAACTTAAATGGTTTAAGACAATAAGTTTCCTCAAACGGTTTGAGTTACCCTAACTTGTTGGGTTTTACAGTGTAGACTTGAACTACTTATTTTTTTAAATAGAAACTATAAAAATGGGGGTGTTATCAAATTTTTGACCGGTAGTGTATGTGTTTAAGGCCCCCCTTGAAAACTATATGGTTCACCTCAAGGGGTTATCCTTTAAAAAATTGTCAAACCATAAATAAATAATTGTCAAATAAGGACAATTATACATAGCATTAAAATCTAATAAAGTGCGAGTGATGTCTATGTAGATGTAATATACACTCACGGCCACTTCATTAGGTACACCTGTGCAATCCAATACAACAGCTCTTCCATAAATTCTACTTTAGTGAAGCAAATACATTTTTTGTTTTTGTTGACATTGTCAGAAAGTGATAATTATATTTTATTTTTGTTATTGAGGTTGTAGTGGGTGGGGATGCAAAAGAGCTTTAGTTCTTAAAATTCTTCAGTATTGCTAAAAGATAAGACTGGAACTGGCATGAGGTTTTCAGCTGATTTGAAACAATTGGACTTTGTTTGTTTTAACAGAGTCTTGGTGCTACTGATGAATCAGAGTCAGATTCTGACGATGGAAGTGAATATGTGCCTACACCAGCCTCCTCCGACAGTGAAGACTGCAGCTTGGGTGAAGGTCCAGATTTTCCAAAAGATACTGAAATACAAGTGAACAAGATCAACACTACCTCAACTCAGAAAGTTGATGAGCTCGAAAGTGACTCTAGCGACCTGGAACTTGCCACAGACGAGGTAGATGACGGGAAGGAAGAGGGTATGTCGAAAATAACAGTGAAGTGGTGCCAGAAGGGAGAGAAAAGGAAATGGGACAAAAAACATTACTGTATTTACTGCAAAAAGCCACAGAGTAAAATTGCACGTCATTTAGAAAGAAAGCACAATCAAGAAGAAGATGTTGCTAGGGCAATATGCTTTCCCAAAAAATCTAAGAAACGACGTCTGTTGTTGGATCAGCTTCGCTATAAAGGTGACTATAACCACAATGTAACTGTCTTGCAGACAGGACAAGGGGAGTTAGTAACTTTTAGACAACCTACAGAAGAAACAGATCCACATAAGTACTTGCCCTGCAATTATTGTTATGGATTTTTCCTAAAACATGACCTGTGGAAGCACGAGGTTTCCTGCAGAAAACAAAAGGGTCTCCATCGGGAAGAATCCAGTAAAAAAAAGCGAGTTCAAGCTGCAGCTTCCTGTCTCATTCCAATACAAGGTAATACAACAGAGAGATGTCGTAAAATCATTGGTAAGATGCTGCATGATGAGGTGTCTCTTCACGTAAAATCAGATGCACTTATTTGTGAGTATGGTGACAGATTGTTGGAGAAGCATGGGAGCGATCCATCCAAAGATGGTTATGTGAGTCAGAAAATGAGAGAGTTGGGGAGATTTGTGATTGCTGCAAAGGCACTAAACAGAAAGGTGAAAAAACTTGAGGATATCGTAGTTCCACCAATGTTCAAGTTGGCTGTTGATGCAGCTAAAAAGACATCTGGCTTCACCAAATCAAAATACCGCTATGATCGACCATCTCTTGCTGTAAAAATAGGACACTCTCTAAAGACAGTTGGTGATATCTTGATAGGTCATTATGTAAAAGCAGAAGACGAGGTAGCTGCAAACAGGGTCAGGAGCTTCCTGGGGTTACTGAGCTCAGAATGGAACCACTATGTCTCACATTGTGCAAGGACAAACCTGGAAGAAAACAAGTGGTACAAAAAGGAAATGATCCCTCTCACTGAAGACGTGATTCAGCTTCAGAAATATTTGAAGTCCACTGAAGAAAATGCCACGGAGAAACTGAGAGAAGGTCCTGATCCCAAAGCATACGCCATGCTAAGTGAATCCATCCTCTCACAAATTATACTGTTTAACCGGAGGCGCCAAGGCGAGGCAGCAAAAATGCTACTTGAAACATATGAGAACAAAAACACAGAGGCACTAAATGAGGATGTTATGCAGTGCCTCACTAAATTTGAACGTGACCTGAGTAATGAATTCACAAGAATTGTGATAAGAGGGAAAAGAGGGCGAAAAGTTCCAGTGCTGCTTACCAGAGAGATGACGAGAGGACTGGATTTTCTCATTGAACACAGGACGCAGGAAAATTCCATTCTTTTCAACAACAAATATGTCTTTGCAAGACCAAAGTCAGACTCCCATTTAAGAGGTTCCGACTGTCTCAGAAAATTTGCAAATCTGTGTGATGCTAAACATCCTGAGACCCTGACCTCAACTCATCTAAGGAAGCACATAGCGACTCTCTGTCAAATAATGAACCTGAAGGATCATGAATTGGATCAGGTGGCAAAATTCATGGGACATGATATCCGTGTTCATAGGGAATATTATCGTTTAACAGAGAACACTATCCAACTGGCAAAAATGAGCAAGCTGCTTATGGCGATAGAATGTGGAACTGCTGTTTATAAAGGAAAATCTCTAGATGAGATTGACCTTGAATTAGAGGGTGAGTATCTAACACTCACACACACTTTATTACGTATTGGAAATTTGTAGCAATATACACTAAAATGGAATTTGGAAAGAACATGTGGCTTATGCTATATAAAACGTTTCTCTTCTATGTTGTCGTTACAGTCGCTTTGTCTAATAAACCCAAGCAAGGGGGCACTTCAGAGGATGTCATGATGGAGATGTCTACTGGACAAGAACAAGATGGTATGCAAGTCATTATAGTAGAGGTTAGGGTTCAAGTTAAAATGTTTTGCCATGAAATAGGTCTGAAACCTATTTACCTATTTCATTTAAAATATTGTAGGTTGGCGATTCTTTGTCATGTTGGTTTACAAATAAAACAAACAGTGCTTTATTTTCAGGTACAATAGGTGTATTTAGCAGGAGAACTCAATGAAATTGAATGAAAAAATATAGAAATGAAACAATACATAGACTGATTCCTAAAGCAACTGTATTAAAGTTTTTTTAGTCAAGAATAGTGAGTGATTTTCTCTTTGCGTTTTGTTGTTTTGTTAACGTTAAATGAATAACCCCCCCCCCCCCCCCCCCCCCAAAAAAAAATTCTGTCATCTGTCTGTCAATTCTGTCATAATGTTTTATTTTTGTATCATCATTTACTCAAAAGTTGTTTTAAACCTGAATGTGTTTCTTTCTTCTGCTGAACATAAATGCTATTTTGAAGAAGGTGGAAAACCAAACAGTTGCTGGTCCACAGTGACTTCCATAGTATTTTTCTTTTCTACTATCAAAGTCAATGTGGACCAGCAACTGTTTGGTTACCCTCATTCTTCAAAATATCTTATTTTGGGTTCAGCACAAGAAATTAATAGAGGTTTGGGACAACATGTGAGTGAGTAAATAATGACAGAAATTACATTTTAGGGTGAACTATCCCTTTAATGACAGTCGACAGCATGTTTAGTTCTGTCCCTTTAAGACCTGAACACATCTAATATACAGGCACGCATCCGTTTCTCTCTTTACTATTTACTTTCATTTTAGAGATAACCAACTGAGTCTGTATGTAAACCTTGTGTGTTTTGACATTATTAGCGCAAAAGATAACTTAGTTCAGTAATCAGGCGCTGTTAGACAGGCTTTTTAGTGCGCGAATTAAACATTTAACCAGCAAGGCTTGTGTGCAAATAATGTACTTTTGCGATCGCGAATAAGTGCAGTGTCCTGTCAGAGTAACTCTACTCTCTCTATGTGGTGTTGTACAGTATATAGAGACGGAGGCCAGAACTGTATTTGACATAATGTGCGCTGTAGCACGATACTACGATATTTCTTAAAAAGCAGATCGTGGAGACATTTTTATCGTCCACGATCAAAAATCGTCATATCGCACACCCCTAGGTTGGCATTATTACTGATGCACAGTGGGGTGTAGGGCTGCACGATATATGGTTTCAACATCGATATCGCGATGTGCTCGTCCACGATAGTCACATCGCAGGATGTGCGATGTTTAGACAGGCTCGTGTCGTCATGCCACAACCGTTGCAAATCATGTGAACTTTGTGTCAGTACGTCATAAATAGAACGCGGCATCAGTTTACTGTCGAGCCACACTGCATCCGCTGTAGACGGCATCACTGATTCTAATGGGTTCTATTGTATTTTTATTATTATATTTTGTCGCGCTGCACTGCACTGCTTGTGTCCAGTGTAGCCATTTAATGTATACTTGAGTATATTGATAAGAAACATCAGATTTAGATTTAGTAGGTAGTCAGAGAAAGGGAATTTTCTAGAGGGGTGGGTTAAATGCAGAGAATTAATTGTAAGTGTAAGTGTACATGTTTGCTAGGGTTTGTCAGGTTGGCTATAGTGTTGCAAGGTTGTTCGGGAAGTAAATTGTGTTTGCTGTGAAAACTGATTGCCTTTTCCTCTGACATTGAAGATCTTTCCAATAAAGATGTGACTCCTAATGTCTGATTTCCTTCTGATACAGAATTATCCAGACGCCCGAAGCACAGTCCTGATCCAGATGAGCCTAGTGATTCAGACAAAGACTCAGATGGTATGTAGTGCGATCATATACAGCTTAGACTTTCTGGCATGCCGTGTACAGTAAAGTTATGACTCAGTTTGTGTATATATCATGGAACGTCTCTCCTCTTCACCCACAAGGCCCTGGCACACACACAAAGACTAAAGTCAAGAGATCGTCCAAGACTAAGAGAAATGGTAAGCTTTTTTGATGCAAGGTTGTTCGGGAAGTAAATTGTGTTTGCTGTGAAAACTGATTGCCTTTTCCTCTGACATTGAAGATCTTTCCAATAAAGATGTGACTCCTAATGTCTGATTTCCTTCTGATACAGAATTATCCAGACGCCCGAAGCACAGTCCTGATCCAGATGAGCCTAGTGATTCAGACAAAGACTCAGATGGTATGTAGTGCGATCATATACAGCTTAGACTTTCTGGCATGCCGTGTAGGGCTGTGCGATTAATCGAAATCGAATCGCAATCGCGATTTGAGACGTTACGATTTGCTAATCGCAAATCCTGCGATGTGGACGCGATATTACTCTGTTCCAGAGCATATGCATCACTGCCAGCCTTGAGTGACAGTCTTACTAACCAACAGAGTGAGCGCACCTCCGTTCTCCCCGATCAGCACTGCTCTAGATGTTTTTATTTGTAGGCTACATGAACCTTATCTTTATACATTTTATCTCCCCAACAGATTAATTAGAAATAAGTTTATAATGCATGTTCGCTAATTCAGAAGACCGAACACACAGCCCGTGTCTTTGAATGCTTCTCACACGCAGCCTGTCTCGTAATGCTCTTATATACTCACGGTCTCGCGCCCGGTTCTGCTCCGTAAGTCTCTCACGAGCGCATCTGGCAATATGGACGAGGCCTGACACACGCGCGCAACCTGTGTCCACTCGCGCCTGGCTCCGCGTTTAAAACCAATGTAAATTAAGTCTAACTGCTTGCTAATTTTACTTGGATGAAATGAAACATTCAGCACATTTCCCACTTGTTCTTAAAATCCCAAATACTTAAAAATTAATGAATCAGCCTGCGTAACATGTAATACTTTAATAATTGACTGAAGAAATACAGTTCTTTATTTATAAAAAATAAACAAATCTTTCCTGTGAAATTCAGTAATTCTGTAAAAGTAGTAATACCATTATAATCTTCCCTGCAGGAAAAACAAAACAAACAAAAAAACAGTAGAACCCCTCCCAAAACACAATAGAAAATGTAATGGATTTAAGGGTTATAATGGGAATTGTATTGGTTTTAATGTAAACTGTAATGGTGTCTACTGGTATTTGATGCATTCTATTGGTGGGATGTAATCTAGCAGATGGCAACCAATAGAACAACAGTAATTCCTATTAGAATAATGCCCAAGACAAAAAGGAATTTTGTAATGGTTTTTTATGTAAATTATATGAATTTCTGTGACGGTTTCTATTGGCTTTTTTTTTTTTTTCAGCAGGGTAACAATACTCATACTGTACTGCACATTATTGACAATATTGAGCTGAAGCGTGACTTTGCAAATTTAAAATCGCAAATCAAATCGCAATTGCAATATCTGTCAAAAAAATTGCAATTAGATATTTTCCCCAAATCACACAGCCCTAATGCCGTGTACAGTAAAGTTATGACTCAGTTTGTGTATATATCATGGAACGTCTCTCCTCTTCACCCACAAGGCCCTGGCACACACACAAAGACTAAAGTCAAGAGATCGTCCAAGACTAAGAGAAATGGTAAGCTTTTTTGATGCAAGGTTGTTCGGGAAGTAAATTGTGTTTGCTGTGAAAACTGATTGCCTTTTCCTCTGACATTGAAGATCTTTCCAATAAAGATGTGACTCCTAATGTCTGATTTCCTTCTGATACAGAATTATCCAGAAGCCCGAAGCACAGTCCTGATCCAGATGAGCCTAGTGATTCAGACAAAGACTCAGATGGTATGTAGTGCGATCATATACAGCTTAGACTTTCTGGCATGCCGTGTACAGTAAAGTTATGACTCAGTTTGTGTATATATCATGGAACGTCTCTCCTCTTCACCCACAAGGCCCTGGCACACACACAAAGACTAAAGTCAAGAGATCGTCCAAGACTAAGAGAAGTGGTAAGCTTTTTTGTTGCTAATATAGAACCACCTTGTACACCCTAGCACAGTGATCCTCAATTGGCGGACCGCGGTCTGGTTCCGGACCCTGGCTTGGGTCCATAATGACAACGGTAGCACTATTTTGTTTCTACAGTATGAAGTGAGCATGTTTTTGTCTAGAGCCAAACATGCTTTATTCAAGCCCTTTCCGCTTCGAATTTTTTTTGCAGACCCTCAGATTCCAGATTTTCAAATAGTTGTATCTCAGCCAAATATTGTCAGAATCAGAATCAGAATGAGCTTTATTGGCCAAGTATGTTTACACATACAAGGAATTTGTTGTAGTGACAGAAGCTCCACAGTGCAACAGAAAGACAGCAACAGGACAGGACACAAATAATAAAAGAATAATATACAAATATCCAAATAGGCAATGTACAAAACAGCAAAAACACAATATAATATATATATATAATATAGACAACTATGTATGTACAGGTCAAGTATGTGCAAATTAGAAATGAGAAAATAAAAATAAAATAAGTGAGTGTGGTGAATGGATAATGTATTATAGTTGTGTGTTCCACGTTTATTGTTGAGTGTTCATGAGATGGATTGCCTGAGGGAAGAAACTGTTCCTGTGTCTGGTCGTTCTGGTGCTCAGAGCTCTGTAGCGTCGACCAGACAGCAGCAGTTCAAAGAGGGAGTGTGCTGGATGAGAGGGGTCCAGAGTGATTTTACCAGCCTTTTGCTCGCTCTGGATAAGTACAGTTCTTGGAGACTGGGGAGGGTTGTACCAATGATTCGCTCAGCAGTCCGGACTACCCTCCGTAGTCTTCTGAGGTCAGATTTGAGCTGAACCAGACAGTTATTGATGTGCAGAGGACGGATTCAATGATGGCAGAGTAGAACTGTTTCAGTAAGTCCTGTGGCAGGTTGAACTTCCTCAGCTGGCGAAGAAAGTACAACCTCTGCTGGGCCTTTCTGACAATGGAGTCTATGTGAATATCCCACTTCAGGTCCTGGGAGATGGTGGTGCCCAGGAACCTGAATGACTCCACTGCAGTCACAGTGCTGTTCATGATGGTGAGTGGGGGGAGAGCAGGGGGGTTTCTCCTGAAGTCCACGATCATCTCCACTGTTTTGAGCGTGTTGAGCTCCAGGTTGTTGAGACTGCACCAGACAGCCAGCTACTTAACCTCCTGTCTGTAAGCAGACTAGTCACCATCCTGGATGAGGCCGATCAGTGTGGTGTTGTCTGCAAACTTCAGGAGCTTGACAGAGGGGTCTTTAGATGTGCAGTCGTTGGTGTAGAGGGAGAAGAGCAGTGGGGAGAGAACGCAGCCCTGAGGAGCTCCAGTGCTGATGGTACAAGTGCTGGATGTGAATTTGCCAAGCTTTACTAGCTGCTGTCTGTCTGTCAGGAAGCTGTTGATCCACTGGCAGACGGAGGTGGGGACGGAGAGCTGAGTTAGTTTATTCTGAAGGGTGTCCGGGATGATGGTGTTAAAAACGGAGCTGAAGTCCACAAACAGGATCCTCACATAAGTCCCTGGTCTGTCCAGATGCTGTAGGATGAAGTGCAGTCCCATGTTGACTGCATCATCCACAGACCTGTTTGCTCTGTAGGCAAACTGCAGGGGGTCCAGTAAGGGTCCAGTGATGTCCTTCAGATAAGCCAAAACCAGTCTTTCAAATGATTTCATGGCTACAGACGTTAGGGCCACAGGTCTGTAGTCATTAAGTCCAGTAATTTTGGGTTTCTTTGGGACAGGGATGATGGTGGAGCGTTTGAAGCATGAGGGGACTTCCCACAGCTCCAGTGATCTGTTGAAGATCTGTGTGAAGATGGGGGCTAGCTGGTCAGCACAGGATTTTTAGGCAGGCTGGTGACACACCGTCTGGGCCTGGTGCTTTCCTTCTTTTGTTCTTCCTGAAGACCTGGCACACATCTTCTTCGCTGATTTGAATTGTAGTTGTGGGGGAGAGGGGGGTTGCTGGAGGTGTGAATGGTTGTGTGGAGAGGTGTTCAGGGCGGGTGTGGGGTGATTTTTCAAACCTACAGTAAAAGACATTCAAATCGTCTGCCAGGTATTGATTCTCCACAGTGCTGGGGGATAGTGTCTTGTAACTGGTGATATCTTTCATACCTTTCCACACTGAAGCAGGATCACTGGAAGATAATTTGTTCCTTAGCTTGTCAGAATAATACCTCTTTGCCACTCTGATCTCCTTTTCCAGTGTGTATTTGGCCTGTTTGTACAAGACTTTATCCCCTTTCTGTGAGCATCTTCTTTGGCCTGACGTAACTGTCTGAGTTTGGCAGTGAACCATGGTTTGTCATTGTTGTAGATTAGATGAGTCCTGGTAGGAATGCACATATCTTCACAGAAACTGATATAAGATGTTACAGTCTCTGTGAGCTCGTCCAGATCGGTGGCAGCAGTTTCAAAAACAGTCCAATCAGTGAGAGAGAAACAGGCTTGTAGATCCCGCTCTGTTCCATTAGTCCATCTTTTAACAGTTCTTAATACAGGCTTTGCATATTTAAGTTTCTGCCTGTAGGTTGGAATAAGATGAACCAAACAGTGATCAGAGAGTCCTAAAGCTGCTCGTGGAACCGAGTGATATGTGTCCTTTATTGTTGTGTAACAGTGATCCAATATATTACTGTCTCTGGTGGGACATGTGATGTGCTGTCTGTATTTTGGCAGTTCGAGAGATTTGCTTTATTAAAGTCCCCGAGAATGATTAAAGCAGAGTCTAAGTGTTGTTGTTCTGTGTCTGTGATCAGATCAGCGAGTTTCTGTAAAGCTGAGCTCACGTGCGCTTGTGGTGGAACTGATGTAGAACTCCCGCAGCGAATAGAACGGCTTGCAGTTAATGAAGAGCGTTTCTAGATCTGAACAGCACATCTTCTTTAACACAGTTACATCTGTACACCACCTCTCATTGATGTAAAAGCACGTCCCGCCGCCGCACGATTTCCCCGTTGATTCTGCGTCCCGATCTGCTCTGATCAGCTGATAATTAGGCAGATGTAGCACGCTGGTATGTCGCCGTTCAGCCAGGTTTCCGTGAAACACAGAGCAGCAGAGTTAGAAAAATCCTTGTTTGTTCGGGAGAGCAGGAGGAGTTTGTCCGTTTTGTTGGGTAGAGAGCGGAGATTCGCCAGATGGATGGTAGGCAACGCCGTTCGAAATCCGCGCTGTCTGAGCTTCACGAGCGCGCCTGCTCACTTCCCCCACCGCCTGCGCTTCCTGTAGCGTTTGACCAGAGCTACGGCTCCACCGACTACAATGTCCAGCAAAACGTCCGAAAAATCAAAACCTGGTAAAAGATTTTGTGGTGTGTTCTGCCGAATGTTCAGCAGATCATCCCTGGTAAAACTGATCGTATTTGAAAAACAAAAAACAAACAAAAACGGTACAAACACTGAAGAGCAACGCACAATAGGTTTAAGTCCTATCATAACAAAACATACATCAATGGAAATCTATTTATTCAGCTTTTAGATGATGTATAAATCTCAATTTCGATAAATTGACCCTTATGACTGGTTTTGTGCTCCAGGGTCACATATATACTATACTATACCACACATGCATGTATACAAATTTTTACTGTAGGTATTGTTTGTATGGTATAAACCTATATAGAATCCTAAGCATACAGTATTTATTCATATATACCGATTAAATCAACCTGCATTTATAAATGAGACATTGTTTACATATATAGCATTAACATACATTATAAAAGAAATGTGTGTTAATACTAATTTTACTATGGATATTTATGTGGTTTAAACCTATAAAAAATCCCATATAAACATACCAAATGTTTGCATATATGTTGCGTAAATAAACTTGCATATATTAAGTAGACATACAGTAAATTGTTCATATATATTGACTTAACATAGGGTAACTTAAAAATACATCATATAAATATATTAATTATATTTATATACAGATTTTTACTATAGGTAATTTATATATGGTATAAATATATATACAACCGATATGAAATCCTATATAAGCATACAGTATTTTTTTCATATATACTGATTAAATTAACCTGCATAAATGAGACATTGTTAACACACTTTATTTGGCATTAGCATACATTACATTATAATAGTTTCACTATGGGTATTTCATATATGGGATAAACCTATAGAAAACCTCTCTAAAATCATATATTAGCAAAATGAATGTTTACATATGATCTGTAAATAAACTTGCATATAAATTAGGTATATTTTGTTAACATATATGGTCTTAACATACAGTACCATATAAAAATTAATCAAATAAATATTTTTAATATATGCACATATACTATGTTTACTATGGGTATTTCATATATGGTATAAACCTATAGCAAATCATATGTAAGCGTACCGAAAGTTTGCTTATATATTCTGTGAATACATTTGTATATAACCGAGACATATATGCCTTAGACTTACAGTTCCATATGAAAAGACATCATATAAATAATTTTAATACATGTATGTAATTCTATGGGAAATTTATACATGATATAAACTTTTATTTTCATATATCCTGCGGATGTATATGATAACAATATATTGCCTTATACTGTACATGTATGACAAAACTACTCAGGACATATATGTACATGTTACATTTCTGTATTGGCTCTTTCCCTCAGAAACTACAAAGTCTGAGCTTTCAGGAGAGCCTCATTTTTTTTGTATTCAAAGGGATTGAGGGTTCTTGTTAAAGGGTTAACTCCTTTAAATTCCACTATACAAACTACAACAGCAAATACTACTGCAACTGTTACTGCAAATGTTACTATCACTACTACTGCAACTACTGTCTATTGTTTCAACTGCTAGAAAGACTAAAATAGAAGACTATTGCCACTCATATTAGAACCACTATTTTCACAGTTGTTACTAGACCTGTTACTGCTACTTCTGCAAAAGCTAATACAATTACTGCTACTGCTGCTAAAATTACTACTACTTGGTGTAGTTTATTGCACATATAAAATAATACAATACACACAAAAATAAAGACATGCATACATAGTATGTAAAAGTGAGTAAGTAGATGAGTCAATATCAATAAAATCACTAACTATACTTACACTATGCTTGCAATCATTCTATGATTAATTGACTTTGTGTTTTTCTGTTAACTGTTTATGTAGGTTCTGCCATGCAGAAGAAAGCAGAACGAAGGCCCTGGAGTGATGGGGAAAAAAAAGCTGTTTGGCGGCAGTTGGGAAATTACATAACTTTAGAGAAAGTTCCTGGCAAAGAAAAATGCCTAGAGTGCATAGAGGCAGAATCGGCACTTGAGAGGAGACACTGGATGGACATTAAGAGTCATGTACATAATACAATTCAATCAAGAAAAAAGAAGATGCTCAGTTAAGTTGTTTGTTCTTGTTTGCTGCTGTATACTGATGTTAAAGGGTTAGTTCAAATCTGTCATTAATTGCTCACCCTCATGTTGTTCCAAACCAGTAAGGCCTTCGTTCATCTTCGGAACACAAATTAACAGTCAAGAAAAAAGAAGATGCTCAGTTAAGTTTTGTTCTTGTTTGCTGCTGTATACTGATGTTAAAGGGTTAGTTCAATACTACGTTTCTGGACCTGGGATCATTTCAGGTGCGTTGCAGTCTGTGCAGGGCAAGAAGCTCTCGGATTCCATCAGAAATATCTTAATTTGTGTTCTGAAGATGAACAAAGGTCTTACGGGAACGACATGAGGCTGAGTAATTAATGACAGAATTTTCATTATTTGGTGAACTAACCCTTTAAGTGTTCTGCAGGTGTTGATAATCCGTTTGTGGATTTGTTTTGAAATATAGCATGCAAATTTGTTTAATAAACAACGAAGTCTGCTGATTTCTAATTTTGGAGTTTGGATTGTGATGGATGTCAGAACTTTCATCTTAGCTGAGGTAAAAAGTCCTAATGGATGGTTTAGTACATGACACAGTGATCAAATCATAAAAAAATCATATTAAATATCATGTATATTAAAATAGAAATTTTGAAATAAGATGAGGTAGATATTTACTTACAACACTACTGTAGTGTTGACAGCAGCTTAAAATATTACAAGTTGATGAAAAAATATAAAATGCATAAATATGCAAGCAATAATATGACCAGGTATAAGAGTTTAATAACCGTCACTTAAAAAGAAAAGGAAAATAAAATATATAAAATATAAATTTAAAAATGTTATTTGGTCTAATAGGATCAGCACTTATGATAACTCTTCAAAACTGCTGCCCAAAAGCCTTAAAAACCGTTTATGTTAACTGTTTTTATCTGCCTAGCAACCATCTGGTCCTCACAGCACCCACCAACTTCACGAGTTTTGTCAACATCATGTGTGTAAACATTTGAAGTGATTTTCTGTTTGTCTACTCCCCCCTTGTGGTAAAACTATTTTTTTAATTCTCCTAGTATTAGCAGAAACAGAGGTCCTCACAACATGCTCTGTAGTCATGGTCCTCACAAGTATAGCAAAACACGTATGTGTGTGTGTGTGAGTGTGAGAGTGTGTGTGTGAGTGTGTGTGTGAGTGTGTGTGAGAGTGTGAGTGTGTGTGTGAGTGTGTGTGTGAGTGTGTGTGTGTATCTGTGTGAGTGTGAGTGTGTGTGTGAGTGTTAGTGTGAGTGTGTGTGTGAGTGTGAGTGTGAGTGTGTGAGAGTGTGTGTGTGTGTGTGTCTGTGTCTGTGTCTGTGTCTGTGAGTGTGTGTGTGTGTGTGTGAGAGTGTGTATCTGTGTCTGTGAGTGTGAGTGTGAGTGTGTGTGTCTGTGTCTGTGTCTGTGAGTGTGTGTGTGTGTGTGTGAGAGTGTGTGTGTGAGAGTGTGTGAGTGTTAGTGTGAGTGTGTGTGTGAGAGTGTGTGTGTGTGAGTGTTAGTGTGAGTGTGTGTGTGAGTGTGAGTGTGAGTGTGTGAGAGTGTGTGTGTGTGTGTGTCTGTGTCTGTGTCTGTGTCTGTGAGTGTGTGTGTGTGTGTGTGAGAGTGTGTATCTGTGAGTGTGAGTGTGAGTGTGTGTGTGTCTGTGTCTGTGTCTGTGTCTGTGTCTGTGTCTGTGTCTGTGTCTGTGTCTGTGTCTGTGTCTGTGAGTGTGTGAGTGTGTGTGTGTGTGTGTCTGTGTGTGTGTGTGTGTGTGAGTGAGTGTGTGTGTGTGTGTGTGTGTGAGAGAGAGTGTACTGGTTTTTGTGGTTTACGGGGACAAAATTTGTTTAATAACATGGGTATGACAGAGGTATTACAATTTGAAGGTGGTTTATGAGGACACTGCCTATGTCCCCGTAATTCAAAAGGCTTAAAAAACATACTAAATGGTGTTTTTTTGAAAATCTAAAAATGCACACAGTCTCCTGTGAGGGCTAAGTTTAGGTGTAGGGTAGGTGTAGGGCTATAGCACATACAGTTTGTACAGTACAAAAACCATTACGCCTATGGAGAGTCCCCGTAAACCAAAAAACAAACGTGTGTGTGTGTCTGTGTCTGTGTCTGTGTCTGTGAGTGTGTGTGTGTGTGTGAGTATTAACCTCAGGAATGCATCTCAGCTTGCCCTGATGTGATTCTGATAATCAGCAGGATTGATTGTAGGCTCATGTAGGTTCTTTCACTCTTCTCCAGGTAAAGTCTTCACAGGTGCGTCCGCAGGTTCTTCTGCTTGGGGTCGCGTGACGTCTTCTGCGATCGCCGTGGAAACAGCCAATCTGCAGCAACCTGCCAAGAAGCGTGTCAGGGAGTGACTTGAGCCTTCTGCCTCCCGTTAAACCAGCCGACAACCAGTCAACGCCTCTAACTCACCCGCCTTACCCTCCTTCTGTGTGACTTTACCTCTTTCCTTTAACAGTGTGCCGTTAATATCCACATGCCTATTGATTAACCGTTTGTGAGAAGACAGTATTAATCTTTTGCCACGAGACACATTCTTCACTTTCTGAGATATAAACAGAGTATCTCAGGGATTTTTGGCAAAAAATATTATATTTGTGCGGCTCATCAGCATGCGAGCCGTTCTGAGCGCTCTGAGCGTTCACAAAAATAGCAACTAAAGCATGTGAAATAAGTTCACGTGCTTGACATTGTGCCACTGTTAGTATTAGTATGATTGTTGATATTGTCATCATTATCCAGCGCTACTGATTGAAACTGAATGTTGTGTTTAGTATTTGCATGATGGAGGTTGATAAAAAGAAAGTACACTTGTTTTTTTGTGAGGTGAGGTTCACCAAACAAGCCAAAGTTTGCATGGTTAATTTCCCTCATTTCAGCTGTTGATGACGACTCGTGTATGTAAACTGATTTCAAGTTACCCATGTTTACTAGCACTATTTAACCACCTCGTAGGAACTGTGTAGGAGTGCTTTGGGCGTCTTACGCCAGAACTTCATTCACAAGCTAATAAATGGGTTGAGGACACAATATAGAAATTTGAGATTATGCATTTGCAAAAATGAATATAGAATGCGAGTAAGTTGACATTGATTTGTGCAGTTATTCCTGTGCAGATATAATCAATGACAGCGTTGAAGATTTCTGAACTACAGATTGCAAACTTTGGCCGGGGATTGGTGGGACCAGAGCTGCTGATGTCACAATCACGTAGCCAATCACAATCAGAGATGCGTCTTTATTGCTCTTAGATTTGTGCTGCTGTATATTTTCTTTCCAAGCTGTACATATGTCTTCGGCGGTGTGGGTCAATCTAGTCAACGTTTGCTATAGGATATGCACATTTATAAAACATGGGTAGCTGTGCAATAGCCATTTGATCTCGATGTGAGATATCATATAGATGAATTTATTGTGTGCATTACACCGATTTATAAACCGTAGAAGTTGCCTGAAATATTGCAGAGTTGCCTTGCTTCAAATCTCTCGCATAGGATGCAAATATATGCTTGTAAGTGAATGTTGCTTTGCCTTTAAACAGCCATGCAAGTGATTTCTCTTCAGAGAGAAATGCAATATCAATCTTTAAATGGCCTTGTGAGCACTCCACAGTATTTGGGTCTCGTATCACTTTATTAAGAACCACAAATGAAATGAAACTGAAGGATTAATGTGATATAGGAATGTTTTGGATGAAATACCAAAGCCAGAGCGGGAAACAGACACCTGAATTCAGGTAGAGACAGAAATAAGCAGCAGATATTGGTTCTGAAATCTGTATAATATGTATATAGTGCTTGAAGGCTCATTTGTTGCTATAGTTACTGATGTTATGGTATAATGTAACAAAAGATTGCCGGCACGAGCCAATCAAACTCTGTGTCTGATGCTTTATTACAGCTGCATTTGGGGTTTAAACAGGAATAAACAATAGAAATGCATTTGTTTTCATTTTGTCTGTGAAAGTTGTTGAAAGCTGTGAATAGTTGTTTTTATGTAAACAAACAGAAACAAATCAACTACAATGGTTTGCTTTATTAATTTTAGAAGCAAAACATCTATCATTTATAATGCATAGCTCAACAAATAATTTATCAGTATATATGATAAGAAAAAAAAACGTTTCAAGTTATTGGACTTTCCCTCAAAATAATATCCTGAAAGCATTTAAAGTTGTGGTGCTGCCATTATCTAATGAATTCATATTCAAAATTCATATTTTCAGTCTTTCCTTTGGGAAATCACACTTGCAACATATGATTACAGTTACTATCTTTGGAGTGAATAAACCTTCAATTTAACTCACAGCAAACAAATGAAACCTCACGAATATAATTTGTCATCCTCAATGTTAAAAAATTCCTGATTCAACATTTAATATTGAGGACCAGAAATGATAAAGCAAACAAAACCAAGCATTTCACACTACAATATTTAACAGACAAACATTACACACATTATGGCCAAACATATATGGATGCCCCATTCTTAGTAAACAAGTCTATTCCAGTAATTCTAGTGCAAATGAATCTTGATACAGATGCAACACCAATCTACAGAAGTCTGTGCTTCCAGCTTTGTTGCAGGAGCTTCAGGCCGGTCTAGTTCTTCAACACCAGAAAGACCTGAACACCACTGGAACAGACTCAGGTGTCCACATACGTTTGGCATAAAATTCATATTTGTAACAGATGCAAAAATACATTCCTGCTTGATAAAATAAATAAAACATGTCTGTCTGTCACAGTGAAACACAGCTGAAGTGCTCGTCTGACAGCATCATGGTGAAACTCAAACCACATGCAGTAAAACTCAGTTCAAAATCTATTTGCTTCATTCTGTGATGCTGTTTGAAATATGTTCATCTGTTCAGTCCTTCCTTACAGCTTCCTTCTGTTGAACTCATAACAACTCTGCTCAAAGCACATCTATCAGTGCTGACGTGACAGTATTGAAGCACATGGTTCTGTTAAGAGCGCAAATACTAAACGCCAGTGTTTGGCTGAAACTTCCTTTCGTTCTGAAAACAGACACATAAACGTGTCTTTCCCTCAGTTTACAAACTGAATTATATAAACTAAATGCTTAGAATGAATTGTTACATTCAAATGTTCATCTGTGTTGAAACTCAAAACTTGAACTCACTTGTATTTATGAAGATCTTCTGTCTGCAGTTTTCAAATATATGAATCCTGTTTGACAGCATTTTATAAAGAGCTTTGGACAGATTCAATTCTGGCCTTCAAGACTGTAAAATGCAGCACACAAGACGGCAAACAAGAAGTTTAGATGTCCATGTATTGCATGTGTGATGACGACACACACACACACACACCCTAACCCTAACCTCCCACACACACACTCCCACCCTAACCCTAACCTCCCACACACACACACACTCCCACCCTAACCTCCCACACACACACACACACAGCTGAAGTCTCAAGCACACAGATCACTGCATGTATCGAGGGTTTATAGTGCAATCTGGACTGTAGTGGATGAAGACTGTAGATCACGTGTCATACACAGCACTTTAAATAGGCTTGTACAGAAGAGACGTCACATATTTCTTCTTATAGCGATGAGTTGCACTGAGAACCATCACACCGTCCTGAGACAGAAACGTTCAATCACAGTCAGTTATTTATCATTGTATGAGAGCTTGTTTGGTAGCAGACAGCTGTTATACAGGTGTGTAACGTACCTTTATCGAGAGCGCGTACAGATGATTGAGCATCACGTGGTTGGGTTCTGGCAGCAGGGCAGGATCACACTGAAACACACAAAACAGACCGTTAAACGAGACTCACCTGTCTTTAACTACATTAAACCGAGGCGTTTCATTCAGCCTCAAGACACGGACAAACCACACGATCCGTACACATCTACCTGACTGGACTCACACGGTCCAGACTGATGATTGCAATTTAAAAAAATGCAAGATGCAGGAATTAAAAGGTTTTTTTAAAAATAGTTAATGGGTTCAATTCTATTCACTTTTTCAATTAATTGAACTGACAGAAAGACTATTGAAAAATCAAATAAAGGAACATAAATATCATTAATATCTTGTTGAATGTTCATTAAATGTCATGAAACCCTGGTTTTAGCACTGCGTGTAAAGCTGTATAAAAGTGGAGGAAGAGAGGAGACAACAATAAAACAGGCCTATAACAATTATACAGATGAATGAATATTAAAATGTGAGTGAATAAACAAGACTCTGGCTGCACGTGTTAACTACATATTTTGTGACGCAGAAGCAACTTTGCTTTTCAAACCAGAAAAAAAAAAAGAAAAAAGAAATGGCTCTGAAAAATGCAAAAATGACAAGTTTCCCCTTATTAATAAACCTAATGTGTGCTATTATAGTTTTCAGTGATGTGCAACCTGTTTATATCTGTTAACATCTCAAGAAGGTTATGACTCTTTAACTGTGTACTGTTATTGTAGTTTTATCACCATTACTGGCACGCTTTGGCAATACCGGATGTAAAACAGTGATATCTCACCGATATGTTGGTGTCTTTGTTGAGAATGACTTGTAGGAGGTGAGGCGGCAGGATGGGGGGTGCTTTGAAGCGTTCCTCGGGTTTGAACACGTACACGTCTTGTCTGTACGGCCCCGGTGGAGAGCTGGACAGATCTACACATCAAACACATCACATTAACACTAGCTTGCTTTGCTGGATCTGATGTACTGAAACAGACCTCCGTGACTGTGATTGTTCCTCACAGGTGTTTGTGTAATGATGTTATAACTGTGAGAGACGCTCTTACCGGACGTATCCGAGCACTCCAGAGAGTCCACCTGCAGCGCGTCAAACACCTCAAAATCTGATTTCTTCACGTGGATCAGATTGTTAATGGTGCCCAGCTGACTAGTGACGACCGGCTGAAGAGAAAACACATGTATTTCAGCCAGTCATCCTGTTTAAATGCAGACCGTTCTGCAGATATAGTCACCTCAGACGGGTCATGAACCCACTGGCCATCAACAAAGAATTTGTACTGATGTTCACCCTCAGGCAGGTCCAAGATTGCTACAAAATCATTGTGGCTTCAAAAGAAGAGAAAACATCTTTACATGTACAGAATGTGTTAAATAATAATGTGCATCGTTCTGTTTATTATAAGCGTCTGTGCTGTAGAAAGACGAGAAACCTTTTATTCATGGGGATCTTGCTGCTCCAGTTGTTGAAGGAGCCGGTGATGTAGACGTCTTTGCCTCCTCCGGCCCAGCGGATCACTGTGGGTCGAGCCTGCAGAACCGTCTTCACCATGTCCTCTAAATCTGGAGCGAAGTCCTTCTCTCCCGCGGCCTGAGCGAACAGAACAGAGCTGATTAAACCGGTTTCTCAGGAGGGCAGCTCATCATAACTGAGCTCAACTCTTGATTACTGTTAACTATTAATAGTCAGTTTAATTTTCAAAAAGAGGCTGGAAGATGGTTATGATGATGATAGTGAAATATTACGTGAAATGGAATAAAACAATGGCAAAATGATCAAATGTATGTGAGCCTTTTAAGCAGGATTTTCTGAGAATACTTGCTTTCTAACATTACTGTCATACTTTAGCTTCTGGTCCGTGTGTGTTGAAGATGTTGGGGTCGTCGGTGCTGTCCATCATTTTGCCCGGCTCCAGGTCTTTGTGTCCGCCGCTGTCTGACCGCTGTGTTTTTGCTCCATGTCTGTCTCCAGACAGACGATCGCTGGTGTTTCCCATGATGCAGCAGATTCCTCTACAATCAGCCTTCGCCACACAAACAGACATTATGAGGAATAAACATGTGTTACTGCAAACACTTCATTACACAGATCATTACTTTCTGATTATCAGTGTTTCTGAAACACAACTATCCTTCAAAATCACTCATCTTTACAAAAATGCTTTAAAATGTGAAGGATTATTATTGGCAGCGGCTATTTGCACTCAGTGTAAATAGCGATAGATTCTATTTACACTGTTAAAATAGCAAGATTTTCTGCTATTTATACTACTTATTGCAAATAGTGGCAATTATCTGCACCTCAGTATTGTAGTACATTATAAAACAATATGCAATAATAACGTATTGAGTGAAAATTATAGTTTTAATTCAAATTATTAAATGAATGCCACCTTATTGGGACAATAAAGCCCTCCCTACACCTACCCGATACTCTTATTTTCAACTTTTTGATTATTTCCTTCATTTTTATTTAAAATAAATGCCTTTCTGATGCAATATGAGATTTGAAAAGGGAGAAAAAAAGTTTGGCGAAAGGCAGGCTCGAACCCGGGTCGATCGTGTCATAAAGCATGTGTTTTACCAGCTGCGCCACTGAAACTGATGCTGAATCAGCGCCTTTTCTTAGTGTTGATTACCTCAATCACACGGTGGTGGGCGGAGTTAATGTAAATAGCCTTTAGCTAACAAGATGGACACTTAGTGTAAATAGACATTAGTCTTGAAAACACGTCCTCCATCGGATTCAGGCGATATTTAAATACTACTGTAAAGGAAATATAAATATGATTATTAAAAGCTAAAATTCTCACTAGTTTCTAAAGTGTAATGAACAGTGCTGTATACACTTTATAGGAACATTTATTACTTTATATTTTGATAACTTACTGAATGTTCAGTATTGAGCTTGTAGGACGCACTTTTTAATTCACGAACAAAACAAAATTAGAAAGACTCAGAAATGAAGATTTGTTACTGTATCTAAACATCTACTGTATGTGGCTAAATACGAACCCAAAAAACAAGATTACAAACGCACCGTTGTTAAACGCTTAAAAGATATGTTATATGTTTATATCTGAGAAATAAGTGTTATTGATGTTAGCTCGAGTTCGCTAGCTGTTAGCATGCTGATTAATCAAACATTTATATTTAGAAGAAACTATTATGATATAAACTGCAAGTGTTAAAGTGTTTGTGGTAAAGTAAAGTGTAAAACAGCGCAGATACTTAACTGTAAGATTGAAGTTTACTTCCACTGCCTCGAACGACCGAACTTTAACAACATACTGCCACCAGAGCACTACGACGAGCCGAAGGAGCCAAAACAAGCCTGGATTACTGCTGCTTCTTCTTCTTTTAGTTTAATGGCGGACCGCAAACCAGCATTTCTAGGTGCATACCGCCACCTACTGTACAGGAGTGTGTAACAGCAGGGTTTTATATACTTTGGTTCCAATAAATAAATAAAATAAAACATATATATTATTTATTTATTTTCTTTCTTTCCCCCTTTCTCCTTTCTTTTCCCCTCTTCTTTCCCTTTCCCTTATCTTCCCCTTTTCCTCCCTTCCTTCTTCCCTCTTTCTTTTCTTCCTCTTTATTTCCTTTCCTTTTTTTGAATTATAACCTACCTATATTTTCTGATCTAATCCTGTATTTCTTGGAAAAAGAAATAAAGCCTTACAACAATCCCTCATTTTCTCACTCCTTCCTAAAATCCCTTCCAAATTCCATCCATGTTTTAATCCATACATCTTGTCACGTAAAATTATCCTCTGCACTATATTTATTACACCACAAAATCACATGCTCAACATTTTCTGGTACATTACAACCGTCACATTTATCAGAAACGCTTTTTGTCATTAAATACAAAGTTGACTTTAATCCTGTGTGTCCAAGTCTTAACCTTCCAAGAATCACTTCTTCTTTTCTACTCTTCTCTTTAAATGTTTTCACCGTGATTGATTTTTGTATGTTATAATAGTGTCTCCCTTTATTATCTGTGTCCCACTTCTTCTGGCACAAATCCCTCACTGCCTTTTTGATTAATGATTTGGCCTCACCTTTTCCAAATGGAATTTTCATAATTTCATTCTCCTTTAATTTCAGCGCTCTCTTTGCAATCTCATCTGCCTTCTCATTGCCCTCTACACCAATCAGATCAGAATCAGAATCAGAATCAGAATGAGCTTTATTGGCCAGGTATGTTTACACATACGAGGAATTTGTTATAGTGACAAAGCTCCACAGTGCAACAGAATGACAGCAACGGGACAGGACACAGACAACAAGAGAACAATATACAAATATACAAATAGGCAATGTATATACAAATAGGCAATGTATATACAAATAGGCAATGTAAATAGCAAAAACACTATGCAATACAGACAATCATGTGTGTACAGGTCTGACATGTGCAAATTTGAAATGGAAAAAAAAAAAAAAAAAAAAATATTATATATATGTATGTGTGGTGAATAAATAGTTGTAAAATAGTGTTGTGTGTTCCACGTTAATGTCAGGTGTTCATGAGATGGATTGCTTGGGGGAAGAAACTGTTCCTGTGTCTGGTCGTTCTGGTGCTCAGAGCTCTGTAGCGTCGACCAGACGGCAGCAGTTCAAAGAGGGAGTGTGCTGGATGTGCGGGGTCCAGAGTGATTTTGCCAGCCCTTTTGCTCACTCTGGATAAATACAGTTCTTGGAGAGTAGGGAGAGATGTACCAATGATTCGCTCAGCAGTCCGGACTACCCTCCGTAGTCTTCTGAGGTCAGATTTGGTAGCTGAGCTGAACCAGACAGTTATTGATGTGCAGAGGACGGATTCAATGATGGCAGAGTAGAACTGTTTCAGCAGCTCCTGTGGTAGGTTGAACTTCCTCAGCTGGCGAAGGAAGTACAACCTCTGCTGGGCCTTTCTCACAATGGAGTCTATGTGAATGTCCCACTTCAGGTCCTGGGAGATGGTGGTGCCCAGGAACCTGAATGACTCCACTGCAGTCACAGTGCTGTTCATGATGGTGAGTGGGGGGAGAGCAGGGGGGTTTCTCCTGAAGTCCATGATCATCTCCACTGTTTTGAGCGTGTTAAGCTCCAGGTTGTTAAGACTGCACCAGACAGCCAGCTCCTTAACCTCCTGTCTGTAGGCAGACTCGTCACCGTCCTGAATGAGGCCGATCAGTGTGGTGTCGTCTGCAAACTTCAGGAGCTTGACAGAGGGGTCTTTAGATGTGCAGTCATTCGTGTAGAGGGAGAAGAGCAGTGGGGAGAGAACGCAGCCCTGAGGGGCTCCAGTGCTGGTGGTGCGGGTGCTGGATGAGAATTTTCCCAGCCTCACAAGCTGCTGCCTGTCTGTCAGGAAGCTGTTGATCCACTGACAGACGGAGGTAGGGACGGAGAGCTGTGTCAGTTTATTCTGAAGGGTGTCCGGGATGATGGTGTTAAAAGCAGAGCTGAAGTCTACAAACAGGATCCTCACATAAGTCCCTGGTCTGTCCAGATGCTGCAGGGTGAAGTGCAGTCCCATGTTGACTGCATCATCCACAGACCTGTTTGCTCTGTAGGCAAACTGCAGGGGGTCCAGTAAGGGTCCAGTGGAGGCCTTCAGATAAGCCAAAACCAGTCTTTCAAATGATTTAATGACCACAGACGTTAGAGCCACAGGTCTGTAGTCATTAAGTCCAGTAATTTTGGGTTTCTTTGGGACAGGGATGATGGTGGAGCGTTTGAAGCATGAGGGGACTTCGCACAGCTCCAGTGATCTGTTGAAGATCTGTGTGAAAATGGGGGCTAGCTGGTCAGCACAGGATTTAAGGCAGGCTGGTGACACACCGTCTGGGCCTGGTGCTTTCCTTCTTTTGTTCTTTATGAAGACCTGCCGCACGTCATCTTCACTTATTTTCAGTGCAGGTGTGGGGGAGAGGGGGGTTGCTGGAGGTGTTAATGGTTGTGTGGAGAGGTGTTCAGGGCGGGTGTGGGGGTGTTTTTTCAAACCTGCAGCAAAATACATTCAAATCGTCTGCTAGTTGTTGATTCTCCACAGTGCTGGGGGATGGTGTCTTGTAATTTGTAAAGTCTTTCATACCTTTCCACACTGAAGCAGAATCACTGGAAGAGAACTGAATCCTTAGCTTGTCAGAATAATTCCTCTTAGCCACCCTGATCTCCTTTTCCAGTGTGTATTTGGCCTGTTTATACAAGACATTATCCCCCATCCTGTAAGCATCTTCTTTGGCCTGACGGAGCTGTCTGAGTTTTGCTGTGAACCATGGTTTGTCGTTGTTGTAGGTTAAACGAGTCCTGGTAGGAATACACATATCTTCACAGAAACTGATATATGATGTTACAGTCTCTGTGAGTTCGTCCAAATCGGTGGCAGCAGCTTCAAAAACACTCCAATCAGTGAGGTCAAAACAAGCTTTTAAATCTTGCTCTGCTTCAGCAGTCCATCTTTTAACAGTTTTTAATACAGGTTTTTCAGATTTGAGTTTCTGCCTGTAGGTTGGTATAAGATGAACTAAACAGTGATCAGATAGTCCTAAAGCTGCTCGAGGGACAGAGTGATATGCATCCTTTATCGCTGTGTAACAGTGATCCAATATATTACTGTCTCTGGTGGGACATGTGATGTGCTGTCTGTATTTTGGCAGTTTGCGTGAGAGATTTGCTTTATATGAGCAGAAACCCAACAAAACTGTACATCAGTTCCAGCTCTTTGTATTCTTAACATTATTGTGAATATTTCCAGCAATAAATCATCTCTAGATGTTTCTTTGGAGTTCAAGCTACTAAGAGCTGCAGCAGAGTCTGAACAAAGTACAACTCTCTCAGGCCTTACCTCTTCTATCCATTGTAATCCTAGGAATATGGCAACAATTTCAGTGTGAATACAGATACTCCATCAATAATTATTTTGCTTATTTCAACATTAAACTCTGGTATATATACTCCTGCTCCTACATGCTCACTCCCTGGGTTTTTAGATCCATCAGTAAAAATTGTCATGTAATTATAATAATTCATTTTCACATAATTATTAACCAAATATCCAATATTATCCTCATTCCTTTCAGCCCATACTCTCTTCTGTTCTATAAGATGAAAGTTTACCTTGGGCACTGGGAGTATCCATGGAGGAACATTACCCCATACAGTGTTTGCTCCATACTCTACTCTGTTTAGTCCATATTCCTCAGCTACTGTTTGAATATTCCAACCAAATCCTTTACATTTTCTTTGTTGGGCATACTCCCAACAATCATTTAGCACCTTTATAGCAGGTTGTTCCTCTCCAGATCCTTTTAACTCTTAGATATAATGGTAACTCGTTAGCTTCCACCAGCAATGCATTGGTAGGCGTTGTTTTAACTGCACCAATACTGATTCTTAATGTCAAGTTTTTCCAAAATACTTTTGGCTGCTGCTCCATATACCATACACCCATAATCTAGACACAACCATATTAAGGCCCTATAAATATCCATAAGTGATAATTTGTCTGCTCCCCATTCATACCCCCAAAAAAAAACACCTTTCCCTTTATCTTTCTCTCCTTCCCTTCCTAGCTTGTACTTATTTGAACAATGACTGAGACTTGGTGTTATGAGCACTTCCTCTGTCTGATTGCCTCTTCAAGATGAATCGCTTTATGTATTCCCCAATTGTAAGTCGCTTTGGATAAAAGCGTCTGCCAAATGACTAAATGTAAATGTAAATGTAATAGTCATGAAGGTTTTTGAGAGACTTGTTAAGAGCCACATTAGCTCCTCCATCCCTGTTACTTTGGACCCTCTTCAGTTTGCCTATCTTCCCAATAGATTTACTGATGATGCCATCTCTCACATACTTCACTCCTCCCTCACACACATTGACAGCAGCAATGGGAACTTTGCAAGGCTGCTATTCATAGACTATAGCTCAGCTTTCAACACTATAGTCCCCATCAAGCTGACTTCTAAACTCACAGGCCTCGGCCTAAACACTTCACTCTGCGACTGGATTCAAGATTTCCTCACCGGCAGACCTCAAGTGGTGAAGGTAGGCCAGTTCACCTCAAACTCCATCACCCTGAACGTAGGAGCCCCGCAGGGTTGTGTCCTGAGTCCCCTGCTCTACTCTCTCTACACACATGACTGCGTGTCCTCTCACAGCTCCACATCTATTATATAATTTGCTGATGATACTGTGGTTCTGGGCCTCATTTCCAACAATGATGAGACCGCATACTTGGATGAGGTAGAGAGACTCACATCATGGTGCCAGGACAACTGTCTCTCTCTGAATGTGAGCAAAACTAAAGAGCTGATTGTGGACTTCAGAAAGAGACACCTGCTGCCCTACACTCCTCTTATGATCAGTGGGACCCCTGTGGAGAGAGTAAGCAGCTTCAAGTACCTCGGTGTAAACATCTCCGAGGACCTGACTTGGACTACACACATTCAAACACAGGTTAAGAAAGCCAGGCAAAGGCTGTACCATCTGCGACAGCTGAGGAAATTGAGGGTCTCACCAACAATCCTGAAAACTTTCTATTCAGGGACCATAGAAAGTGTATTGACTCAGTGTATCTCTGAGGTGAAATGGTGTGAGAACTGATAGCTCACCAACTATCATACTGTTTGGTATGGAAACAGCTCCAGTCAAGACTGCAAAGCCTTGCAGAGAGTTGTGCGCTTAGCTGAGCGCATCTCAGGGTCTGCTCTCCCCTCTCTGCAGGACATCTACCTCAAACGCTGCAGAAGCAGAGCTGTCAAAATCATCAAAGACTCAAATCACCCTGGTAACTGTCTTTTCACTCTGCTGCCATCTGGTAAGCGCTTCCGCTGCCTGATGGCAAAAACTGAGAGACTTAGGAGGAGTTTCTTCCCTCAGGCCATCAGACTCCTGAACTCAAACTCAGCCTCTTAACATCACCATGACTTCACTTATTAATCACTCACAATCAGTAAGATACTCACACTCATTATTCTCTACCTCATACTGACAGTGTCATTTGCACACATCACTTTCTGTGTTTTGGAATCTTATTTTTTTATTTATTTTTTGAGATTGCTGCTACATGTCAACCATGTACAACCTATTTGCACATTCCTCTCTTGTACAGTCATGCTTATCTTATCTTAATATTTAAGTCTACAGTATACTATCATGCACATTATTTTATATTTTGTTCTTTATATCTTTTTTTTTATTCATTTCATTTTATGTATACTTCTTTGTGTTGTTTTCTATAATATTGCACTGTCCATGGAGCGGACCTGACTCACATTTCACCTCTGAGTTTTTCTGCATTCCCTGGAATATGAGCACTAATCCTTTCTCCATTCAAAGTTTTCACTTTAAGCAATTTATCTCTTTGTTGTTGGTCTTTAGCAAAAATCAAAAGCCTCTTGTTACTCAAGTATTTTGCAAACTTGATTTTGCCCATTTCTTTTCCATTGCCTTTGTTAGTTTAAGTGGATGAAAATGCCCTCCTTCATTTTTAAACGTTATCATCACTTTCCAATCAGTTTCTTCATCCTCCTTCTCACTAGCCTTTGCTTTTTTAACCATATCGCTCGCCTCCAATCCAGAGACTGAGCTTCCAGAGCTATCATTCCTACCTTTCCTCTTTCTAGTTACATCCTGCCATGCCATATTATCACTATCTCCATCCGTAGTATCACCCATGATAGTTACATTCACTGTACAGTTGTTGCTGATCCGCCACTTAAACCGGACAGAATTAATCCGACTCCAAGTAAAGTTGATCCTCGTCCGAAGTAGCTCCCTGGCAGCTAGCCCAAGGGTGCTTCTCAATTCTTCAGAATCAGAATCCACTCACCGCTCAAAAAGCCAGAAGAGTTTTTGTTCTGCTGTCCTCTCATTATAATGAGCAAAGTGTAGATGCGATGTAAATAACAGATCAATTGTGCCGTATGGAGAGATTTATTAATTATAACGGAATTTTCTGAGATTAAAATGAGATAAACTGAAATGAGTCACAGTTTTTTAGTGATTAACGGAGCGCTTTAGAATTTGAATTAAAGTTTTTTGTGGCATACAACGTGCGGAAAGTTTCTGGCATCCTAACCGCACATAAATGTGGGATTGTCTCGAAATTGCAATTACTGACAGTGAGAATCATAACAATGAACTGGAAAAAATATGTCAAAACATTCATCGATCGGCACTGCTCTGCTTCACGCCACTATATAGTGTGTGTGTGTGAGAGTGTGTGTGTGTGTGTATGTGTGTGATGTCTGTGTGTGTGTGTGTGTATGTGTGTGTATGTATGTGTGTGTGTGTGTGTATGGGTCGCATCAATTAAAAAAAAAATTAAAAAATAGGATAGCTCTTAAAAAAAGTTTGAAAACCACTGCTTAACACTGAACAGGTTGAGCCTCTTTTCGAATTTCAACTTCAACATATTCGTAAACCTAGGCACAGTCAGAATTGAGTTAAAAAAAATTTAAAGCAACTCCTGGAATGAACTTTTATATCTTTGCTGTGGTGCATCATGGAAGGTGGAAGAAACCAATCGTGCAATCTGAAGGGATTTATTGGTTTGTTTGTGACAGTTTTTTATTTTAATTGAGCGGCTTTATAATGATGAATCTATTGTTATAAAATATTTATTTTTTTCATTAAAGCTTATAATATAATATAAAAAGCTTATAATATTAAGGTTTGTTTATTTGGTGAATTTAATTTCTGTTTGTGTGCATGTCTGTAAATGGTTGTGCTCATGGGTATTATAAAACCAGTGCTGCTGCTTCTTTTGAGGATTTATTGGTGGTTGGTGTATTACAGCCACTGATTGAGTGTAGATCAGAATGTGAAAACCACATCATGGGAGGTGGGAGAAACCAGTTGTGGCGGATGAGGGGAATTGTTTGTTTCTTTGTGTGTGTGTTTTAATGGAACAGCTTTACAATGATGAAATATGTTGTTATATATATATATTATTTTTTTATTATTATTATTTTAATCAGAGCACGTCCAAAAAGCTTATAATATTGAGTATTTATTTTATTTGTTAAATTTAATTTCCTGGTTGTTTGCCTCCCTGTCAATGGTTGAGTCCATGAGTATAAATTGCCACCAGCTGAGCTTGCACAGGTGTCTCAGTCTGAGCTGGAAGATGGAGAGAGAAAAACCTGCTGAAGATTGAACTTACTGAGGGTGAGATTAAAAAAAAAAAAAAAAAAAAAAAAAAAAAAACACAAAAAAAAAAACCTTTATTTACTTTTCACTTGTACCTCATCCGTCTTGTAATTGTTCACCATTCCTGTAGTGATGGCAAAGTGAAGAGTTCTGAACCAGTAAAGCTTTTAACCCAATTGTATCGGAAAACGGTTCATTACTCTAAGCTTTTTAAAACTGTTCATGCTGTGGCCATCTTGTGGTCATAAAAATGAATAACACGTTCCAAAGTGCTGTGATTCATTACAGCTGCTGGTTTCACATCTGGTTTTACTACTGATTCCTTGTTTTAATTTATTGCATAAAAATAATGGCCATTGTCAAAGTCATTCATTTGTGTCGGTGTACTGCCACTAAAATAAATCAAACATAAAATCATGAATTAAATCTGTCAATGTTAACTCTGCCTCAGTCCTTAAACTGTTATTTCATGGGCAAAGTTCATTTGACCTTAATATATAAATTAGGATAAAAGAAAACAATGCTAATGCATTATAATGTAAAGGAAACGGCGCTGAGGTTCGCTTCGTTTGAAGCAGTCACATGGTTTTCAGGCAAACGAAGCTTCGGATGTCATAGATCACGTGCTTTTCGCAAAACGAATCAAGCTCCGATACAGTGCTTTTAATGTGAGCTGTTTCGTTTTTTTGATACAAGCTTCAAAGCCTCGGTG
>CM049846.1:0-7500 GCA_027422415.1 Schizothorax lantsangensis
CCTGACACTCGGTTCTATTCTCAATCCACGTCTCCACCACAGGTGACAAAACACACCTGACACTCGGTTCAACTCTCAATACACGTCTACACCACAGGTGCACAACACACTGACACTCGGTTCAATTCTCAATCCACGTCTCCGCCACAGGTGCACAAACACATGACACTTGGTTCAATTCTCAATCCACGTCTCCCACCACAGGTGCACAGCACACCTGACACTCGGTTCAACTCTCAATCCACGTCTACAACCAACAGGTGCGCACAGCACACCCGACACTCGGTTCAATTCTCAATCACGTCTCCACCACAGGTGTCACAACACACGACACTCGGTTCAACTCTCAATCCTCGTCTCCACCACAGGTGCACAACACCGACGCTCGGTTCAACTCTCAATCCACGTCTCCACCACAGGTGCACAACACACCCGACACTCGGTTCAATTCTCAATCCACGTCTACACCACAGGTGCACAACACACCTGACACTCGGTTCAACTCTCAATCCACGTCTACACCACAGGTGCACAGCACACCTGACACTCGGTTCAACTCTCAATCCACGTCTCCACCACAGGTGCACAACACACCGAAGCTCGGTTCAACTCTCAATCCACGTCTCCACCACAGGTGCACAACACACCCGACACTCGGTTCAACTCTCAATCCACGTCTCCACCACAGGTGCACAACACACCCGACACTCGGTTCAACTCTCAATCCACGTCTCCACCACAGGTGCACAACACACCCGACACTCGGTTCAACTCTCAATCCACGTCTCCACCACAGGTGCACAACACACCGACGCTCGGTTCAATTCTCAATCCACGTCTCCACCACAGGTGCACAACACACCCGACGCTCGGTTCAATTCTCAATCCACGTCTCCGCCACAGGTGCACAACACACCTGACACTCGGTTCAACTCTCAATCCACGTCTCCACCACAGGTGCACAACACACCCGACTCTTGTTCAACTCTCAATCCACGTTCAATGCAACAACCACCCAGACACTCGCAATCCACGTCTCCACCACAGGTGCACAACACACCTGACGCTCGGTTCAATTCTCAATCCACATCTCCGCCACAGGTGCACAACACACCAGACGCTCGGTTCAATTCTCAATCCACGTCTCCACCACAGGTGCACAACACACCCGACGCTCGGTTCAATTCTCAATCCACGTCTCCACCACAGGTGCACAACACACCCGACGCTCGGTTCAATTCTCAATCCACGTCTCCGCCACAGGTGCACAACACACCTGACACTCGGTTCAACTCTCAATCCACGTCTCCGCCACAGGTGCACAACACACCTGACGCTCGGTTCAACTCTCAATCCACGTCTCCGCCACAGGTGCACAACACACCTGACACTCGGTTCAATTCTCAATCCACGTCTCCGCCACAGGTGCACAAAACATAGGGCTGGGCGATATGGCCAAAAAAATTATCACGGTCATTTTTGTCGATATCGATAATTATCGCGATAAATGTCAAATCTATATTTCTTTCAAATTTAAAGCCAGATTTTTGCTCCATAGTGAAAGTACATTTAAATCATGATAAACACAGTTACAACCACACATATAGCACCCCAATACCATGGTAAAAATATAACTGTATGGTTTTTAGATATTTGTATGAAAACAGTAGTTTTAAAAACTTAGTATAGGCTAAATGCACACATGCCATAGCTTAACCTCAGAACATACTGTAATTATATTCCTTAATACATTTAATTAATGTCTACATTAATAGTATAATAAAATTCGATACAAATAACCACATTTCTGCCACAATACCATGGTGCAGTGAGTGTTACTACAGTAAATCCATGGTAAATTATGGCGATTTAAACGCCTTCGTTGCGCACAATACTATTTGTCAGCGCTGTTTCGTCTGGCTGTAAACTCGTTTAATAAGGGCTTCAAATGACTTCGTTCTGCTTATGGCGCATAAACATTATATCGAACTCTTCATATCGCGATAGTTATCGTTATCGATTTATCGCCCAGCCCTACAACACACCTGACTTTCAATTAAATTCTCACTCCATGTTTATCTGTATAGCCTTTCATGATACAAATCCTTACAGAACATTAAAGTTTCTACATGATATTTAGGAGTAGCTTAATCTCAAGTTGATGTCCGTATCATGCAGTTAGTTAATGACGTAATCAAACAGACGGTCAACAGCAATGATTATATGTTGAGATCAAAGTTTGGTAGTTCTGTATGTTGTCTGAGGGGTCGACATCATCTCTTCTCAGATCTTATAAGGGCTGGATCCAGACTGAAGCTTGTGTAATTCATAGTTATGGGATGCCTATCCGTGGCAGACACAGAGAAGCGAATAATAATAATTAGTTGCATTTATATAGCGCTTTTCTAGACACTTTACAATGTGAGACCAAATAGAGACCAAATTAGTGTAGCTGCTGTTCCAACCAAGCAAAAAATGATCATGTGCATTTGATCAGATATAGCTGAAGTACAAGGTTATGAGATGCATTATGGCCTGGTTTCATAGACAGGGCTTAGACTAAGCCAGGATTAGACCATAGTTCAATCATTTTTATAAACGTACTTTGAAAAAACATCACTGATGTGCATCTTGAGACAAAACAAAGACACTGTTATATTTTAAGATCAATCAGTGCAAGTTTCTTTTATTTGAAACAGCTCAGATTTACATTTTAGTCTAGGACTAGGCCTTGTGTGTGAAACCGAGGGAAAGTGTCTTTAATCTAGATTTAAACATGTGTTTGAACACCAAATGTTATCAGGAAGGCGTTTGGGAGCCAAATATGAAAAAGCTCTACCTCCTTTAGTGGACTTTGCTATTCTAGCTACTACCAAGAGTCCAGAGTTTATGACCTTAGGGAGCGTGATGGATTGTAGCGAGATAGAAGACTAGTTAGGAGCTAAACCATTTAGGGCCTTATAGGCAAGTAATAATATTTTGTAACTGATACGGATCTTAATAAATAGCCAGTGCAGAGACTGTAAAATTGTGGTAATATGATCATATCTTCTTGAGCTGGTAAGGACTCTAGCCGCTGTCTATCTGTAGCTTGTTTATTGAAGATGCAGAACAAGCAGCTAGCAGTGCATTACAATAGTCCAGTCTAGAGCTCATGAATACATGCTTTACTGCATCAGAAACAGGGAACATGTTCCGTAGCTTGGCAATGTTTCTAAGATGGAAGAATGCTGTTTTTGTAACATTGGAAATATTATTTTCAGAAGACAAGTTGCTGTCTAATATAACACCCAGATTTCTGACTGTAGAGGACGTAGCTGTACATCCGTCTAATCCAAGAGACTCTGTACAGTTTTTTGGTCCAATAAGTAATATCTCTGTTTTAATTATTGGTCATCTAATCTTTTACATTTTTAACACACTCCGTTAGCTTTGATAATTTGTGACCCTGGAGCACAAAACCAGTCATAAGGGTCAATTTTGTGAAATTGAGATTTAAACATCATCTGAAAGCTGAATAAATAGCTTTCCATTGATGTATGGTTTGTTATGATCGGACAATATTTGTAAATCTGGAATCTGAGGGTGCAAAAAAATCTAAATATTGAGAAAATCACCTTTAAAGTTGTTCAAATGAAGTCTTAGCAATGCATATTACTAATCAATAATTAAGTTTTGATATATTTACGATAGGAAATTTACTAAATATCTTCATGGAACATGATCTTAATATCCTAATGATTTTTGCATAAAAGAAAAATGTATAATTTTGAGCCATACAATGTATTGTTGGTTTATTGCTACAAATATACCTGTGTTACTTATGACTGCTTTTGTGCTCCAGGGACACATTTAGAAGTTTAATTTGGTCGTGTAGCAATATATAGTTGAGTATCATCAGCATAACAATGGAAACTAATCCCATATTTTCTAATAATATTACCAAGGGGCAACATGTATATTGATAATAGCAGAGGGCCTAGGACAGATCCTTGTGGCACACCATACATTACTGGCGATAACCGAGATGATTCGCTGTATAAATATGAACGCACCTGACGAACACTTGTGAGACGTGTGTGTGTGTGACGTGTGTGTTTGTGACGTGTGTGTGTGTGTGTGTTTGTGACGTGTGTGTGTGTGTGTGTGTGACGTGTGTGTGTGTGACGTGTGTGTTTGTGACGTGTGTGTGTGTGCGCACAGGTACATTCTTCCACCTGCTGGAAGACACAGCGCATCCGAGCCTGTCGCTGTCGGCCGACGGCCTCACCATGTTCTACCTGGATGAAGATCTTCCCATCAGTCACATGACCTTCAGCGACAACACCTTCAACAGGTGAGTCAGCAGCGGGTCGGTCGGGTCGGGTCGCAGCCGCTAACGCCGTGTCTCTTGCAGGTGTGTGGCGGTTCTGGGCGACCTGGTGCCCGTCAGAGGCCAGTATTACTGGGAGATCGATGTGGACGAGAGCGCAGAGTTCCGCGTGGGCGTAGCGTACGAGGACACACAGCGCAACTCCTACCTGGGCGGCAACAACACGTCCTGGTGCATGAGACACATCCTCACGCCGTCCAGGTGCGTCTCCTCGCAGAACCACAGCAAACGGTTCAAACAATGAAAGAGCATTTCTCTTGAAATATGGGCAAAAGCATTAAAACGTTACACGTGCATCTATGAACGTGTTACTCAGCCTGCGGCACTCGCTCTTTTAAAATCACCAAGTGTAGACATTAAAACAAATGTAATGACTGAAATATGAGACGCTAAACCTTATATTGTGTGCCATTTGTAGGGCCCTATGACTTGCGCGATGCGGAAAATGCAGACGGAATCCAGTCATAATACCGTTTAACGCGGAAGGTCACGGAATTGGTAAAAGTTTGGAAGAACTAATCAAAAGTATGTCATTAAATGAAAACAAATCGCGATATGGACTAGAATCTGTAAATATTAAGCAGCAAAAAGACTATTTAATCCTGCATGTTCTGAAGCGCGCACCACGCTCGCGGTGATTTCAGTGTCTGCCGCCTCACTAAATGAAGACATAAATATGAATGAATGAGGCATTTATATAGCGTTTTTTGAGTTCTGGCCGCAGCTGTATCCCTTCTAGCCACAACCAGCGTCAGTTATTCACAGCAACCCGTCAAAATAAAAGACATTGTGCCAGAAATATATCTCTGTTTAGTAGAATGTACCTAATACTACTACTACTGTTAAAAAATATTAAAACATTATTTTTAAGAAATAATCACAATATTTCTTTTTACACAATATTGTGTGTTTTACTCAATATTTTCATTTTAATAGTAAATCCACTTTATTTGCCAAAAAATCTAATTTGTTTGATTTTCATTAATTAAAAGATTTTATGCCTTCATTTGATAACCAGAAACATGTGAATACAGGGGGAAAAAAAATTCATAAGGCTATTTTAAGAATAAATAAAAGTTGTTTTTATGCATTCAAATAATTAGACGTGCTAAAACACAGAATTTGGTAACAAAACATAAGGTGAGAAAAAAATACATTTCATACGACCCTAAATATGTAATTTTTGTTAATCTTTTAATAAGTTTGTTAAATTGTATAAGTTTTATGATTTTAATTAACAAGACATGCTTTTTTGATTAATAAAAACTGTAACCATTAAAAAGGAGTCCAGAAAAATAAAAAAATAAAACTGAATTTAGGAAAAAATTAAACTGAATTCATAGGGCTCTACATTTGTGCAGGGTTGCCAGATTTTCGTAACAAAAACCCACTCAATTACTCCTCAAAACTGCCCAAACATGTTTCAAACGGGGTCCACCGGTAAAAATTGCATTCCGAGGGTAAAATACATGTTTTTTGACGGGGTACATTTTGCATTCCAGAGGCTAAATATCACATTATTGGGGGTCGCTTCAAGTTCAAGATTTATTTGTCACATACACGATTATACAGAGAGTATTAACCAGCAGTGAAATGTGAGGCTTCAACCCAACGACATAAACAACCCGTGACATCAGTGTTAAAGTAGACCAATTCCACAGGAAAACTCATCTGTGAGCTCATGTTTTCACTAAGGTCCTATAGCATGAATGAGGGGGAACGGTGCGGTGCAGGTACTCGGGTCACGCTGTGATTGGCTGCAGTTTGAAAACAATCCTCACGTCGCAGTTCTGCCTGAACGAGTCAAAAACAGACCGAACCAAAATCTTGTATCATTTTGATTTGACTATCATGACATCTAGTGTTTACTGATAAACCCACCGGTTATGCAAAGGTGACAACTAGAACAATAACTGTGATAAATTAAAAAAACATGAAATTTAATAATGAAGCGGATTATTGTACCACATTTTATTAGAATATGAAAACTGAGTTAAAGTGCCCCTGTTATGGGTTATAAAGGTTCATATTTTGGTTTTGGGAGTCAACAGGTTGACATGCATGCAAGATCAAAAACACTTTAATTTTCTTATAATATGCATTTATTTTTACCTTATTTGCTCAACGATTAATTTTTCCAAACTCCTCCTCTGTGTGACGCTACTCTGCTCTGATTGGTCGATTTCATTTAAAGCAGTGTTTGTGAGCGCGGTGTTACTTTGTGTACAGCGTTACCGTGGAAACGGCTATTGTTAACGCTACAAAAGTAGCACCTAGTGGCAACAAGTGGGCGGGGAATATGCTAATGATTCATGTTGGGATTGGTTTTAAAAACGACTCGATTCAATGATTCAGAGTCGACTCTTTGTTTTGAGAGACGATAACTTTATACACGGAGCTCTTTCAGATTTAACACTCTGCAGATGTTTTCATTCACTTACACACTGTGTGAAAGATCATCTTCATTAATATATAATAGGGGAACTTTAACGTTAATATAAATGTACAGTATCAGATGCCCGTTGCTGAATAAATTTACCAGAAACTGTAGAAATCAAACCGGTGTGAATTAACATTCAGCGCTGCAGTAACACTCATGATTGGTGTAACCGGTCACATGACTCGTATCTGACCGGTCAGTCTCCTCCTACAGGCACAAATACGAGTTCCTGCACAACGGCTGGACGCCGGACATCCGTATCACGGTGCCGCCGCTGCGGATCGGCGTGTTCCTGGATTATTCCCGCGGGATCCTCTCCTTCTACAACGCAGCGCTGCGGCAGCACCTCTACACCTTCAGCGGTCAGTTCCTGCACTACGTCCAGCCGTGTCTGGCGCTGGATAACCCCGGAGCGCTGACGCTCCGCACCGGAATGACCGCGCCGCCGTACGTGATCTAGAGCCCAATAAACCAGACGCCAGCATCTCTGTGCGGTTTCTTTCTTTATTATTCCATAGGAACAGTTACACATCAGTCAGTAAAACATGTGATCAAATAAGAAGCGTGACGCTGCAGACATGCGTTTAGATGCAGCTCTTACTCCCGCTGCTCCTCATCTGAGGAATCTCCTCCGTACGGAACGAGTCCGGAGGAGTCTTCTGAACTCTTCTTCTTCTTCATCATCAGC
>CM049846.1:15000-17500 GCA_027422415.1 Schizothorax lantsangensis
TGTTTGCATCATGGAGACAGACGGAAAGCTGCTGTTGTTTTAACAGAACTTTTATAGTTAATAGTCTACTGCTGTTATACTTCAGTCATTCTGAATTATCTTGACTTTTGAGATTTTTTGTAAAGCATTTATAGAATAGAATTTTCTTTAACTAGAAGATTAATAAAGAAAAAGTTACTTGAATCGTGTTGTAGTTACATTTTCAAGCTGACTAGTTAAATATTTTGCAGGTCACATGAATTAGTAGTTTTTAACCAGCAAAAAGCTGCTTGGTTTGTAAAGTGACACGGTGCTCATGTGACTGAATACTTACTGTTGACCTGCTCCTGACGACGACCCTGAACACACAGATACAGCGGTCTCGCCCTACACACAGAGAGAGAGAGAGAGAGGGAGAGTGAGTGAGAGAAGACACACAGAGAGAGAGTGAGGACACACACACAGAGAGTGAATGAAGGACACACACACACAGAGAGAGAGTGAGGACACACACACAGAGAGAGAGTGAGGACACACACACAGAGAGAGAGTGAGGACACACACACAGAGAGAGAGAGAGAGAGAGAGAGAGAGGGTGAGAGAAGACACACACAGAGAGAGAGTGAGGACACACACACAGAGAGTGAATGAAGGACACACACACACAGAGAGAGAGTGAGGACACACACACAGAGAGAGAGTGAGGACACACACACAGAGAGAGAGTGAGGACACACACACAGAGAGAGAGAGAGAGAGAGGGTGAGAGAAGACACACACAGAGAGAGAGTGAGGACACACACACAGAGAGTGAATGAAGGACACACACACACAGAGAGAGAGTGAGGACACACACACAGAGACAGAGAGAGAGAGAGAGAGAGGGTGAGAGAAGACACACAGAGAGAGAGTGAGGACACACACACACACAGAGAGTGAATGAAGGACACACACACACACAGAGAGTGAATGAAGGACACACACACACACAGAGAGAGAGTGAGGACACACACACAGAGAGAGAGTGAGGACACACACACAGAGAGAGAGTGAGGACACACACACAGAGAGAGAGTGAGGACACACACACAGAGAGAGAGAGAGGGTGAGAGAAGACACACACAGAGAGAGAGTGAGGACACACACAGAGAGTGAATGAAGGACACACACACACAGAGAGAGAGTGAGGACACACACACAGAGAGAGAGTGAGGACACACACACAGAGAGAGAGTGAGAGAAGACACAAACAATACCCTGCGCAGTTGCTGCTGTCTGCGTCGCTCATGTACAGGCCTTTAGTGGACACCAGCGCTCCACTCAGCTGACCGATCTACAGCACAGACGGCAGAGAGTCAGACACGTGTGTGTGTGTGTGTGTGTGTGTGAGTGAGTGAGTGAGTGAGTGAGTGAGAGAGTGAGAGAGTGAGTGAGTGAGTGAGTGAGAGAGTGAGAGAGTGAGTGTGTGTGAGAGTGAGAGAGTGAGAGTGAGTGAGTCGTCACAAACCTCGTCCTGAGTTTTAGCTTTGGTCAGAAGGTTCCTGCACTCCATCGGCACGTCGTTTATGTCGACTTCAGCCACGACGAGCTCCTCAGCGGCGACAGGAGGAGCAGCGGGCGGCGCCTGCAACACACACACACGTGAGCTCAGAGCGACAGCAGTGCATCATGGGACAGCAGCGGTGGGACGGTCAGTACTTTACTGGGCAGCGGCTGCAGTGGCTTCAGTTTGCCTTTGGCCATCAGCATGGCGTTGATTTTAGCCGCCATCGCCGCCGCCATCTCCACGCCCCCCTGCGGAGCTCCAGACGCGTCTGCAGACGACACACACGACTCGCTCGCAATAACACCCGATTCACGCCGATCCCACCGGCTGTTCACACACCTGCGGACGACAGAGCGCTGTGAGTGACCGGTGACAGTCTGACATGTGTGTGAGGTGTGTAGGAGTGTGTGAGGTGTGTGTAAGTGTGTGTGGGGGCTGTAGGTCGCGGCTGCTCTCGCTCGGGGCCTGTTCTCATCACCACACGTGTTTCTGTAGGAGGACAGTGTGTGTGTGTGTGGTGTGTGTAGGAGGAGAGTGTGTGTGTGTAAGAGTGTGTGGCTGTAGGGGTGTGTGTGTGTGGCTGTAGGGGTGTGTAAGTGTGTGAGGTGTGTGTAGGAGTGTAAGTGTGTGTGTGTGGCTGTAGGGGTGTGTAAGTGTGTGTGGTGGCTGTAGGGGTGTGTAAGTGTGTGTGGTGGCTGTAGGGGTGTGTAAGTGTGTGTGGTGGCTGTAGGGGTGTGTAAGTGTGTGTGGTGTGTAGGAGAGCGTGAGGTGTGTGTAGGAGTGTGTGAGGTGTGTGTAGGAGTGTGTGAGGTGTGTGTAGGAGTGTGTGAGGTGTGTGTAGGAGTGTGTGAGGTGTGTGTAGGAGTGTGTTAGGTGTGTTTAGGAGTGTGTGAGGTGTCTGTACGTCCCGGCAGCTCTCGCTCGGGGCTTGTTCTCAGCACCACACGTGTTTCTGTAGGAGGAGAGTATCAACAG
>CM049846.1:25000-30000 GCA_027422415.1 Schizothorax lantsangensis
GGCGTGGTGACTCTCCAGGACGGCCGTGTCGTTGTACAGAACGGCCAGTTCACTTCCTGCGTTACACAGGAAGGAGTTTGTCCGCCCGGGATGATCGACATCATGCACGGTCGCCGCGATCAGAGCCGCCACCTCGTCTATGGGGTCCAGACTTTGCTGAGAAAGAGACACACGGAGAGTGAAGCTGCAGCGACCGCAGCGCTAACGTCTTTCATTAGCATACGCTAGTCACACAACTGTGAATCACATGACTTCAGCTGAGTCTGCTCTGTGTGCAATATCCTTATTATCTTTCAAATTCTAATAAACTAATAAAACAAATTGGTACAAATAAAGTGCAGCACAAAAGCATGCAATGACTGGCAACTTTTACATTTGAAAGGATACTATGTTAAAGTTATCGCTTCCTTATTCAAACTGATTTGTTTATTAATATATGATTGACCTAAAGAATGAAATCTATATCATATACTTGGGAAATTATGAGCTATATCACTGCTTATCAACACAATACACTTAGCTCACCAGATGAGACAACATACAGATACTAGGTTCACTAGAATGAGACAATATTTTAATACTATTTTTAAGAATTTTTTTATGACAAAATATTTGACAACATTGACAACATTCCTGGGCGTGTACTGAGAGACTGTGCAGTGGAACTCACTGATGTCTTCACAGACATCTTCAACATCTCACTAAGCCAGGCTGTTGTCCCCACATGCTTCAAAGCTACCACTATCATTCCAGTCCCAAAGAAGTCATCTCCATCCTGCTTCAATGACTACCGTCCAGTAGCACTCACTCCTATTCTCATGAAGTGCTTTGAATGGCTAGTCATGCAGCACATCAAATCTGTCCTCCCCCCCTCCCTGGACCCCTTCCAGTTTGCATATAGGTCCAATCGCTCGACCGATGATGCCATCGCCACTGCCCTCCACCCAGCCCTCACACATCTGGACAAAACGGACACGTATGTCAGATTGCTGTTCATAGACTTCAGTTCAGCATTCAACACAATCATCCCTCAACAGCTCATTCATAAACTGGTCCAGCTGGGGCTCAATACATCGCTGTGCAACTGGCTGTTGGACTTTCTGACCGGGAGACCTCAGGCAGTACGGGTCGGCAGTAACACATCCAGCACCATCACACTGAACACAGGGGCCCCCCAAGGATGTGTGCTGAGCCCCCTCCTCTTCACTCTGCTGACCCACGACTGCACACCGTCACACAACTCCAACCGCTTCATTAAATTTGCGGATGACACGACTGTGGTGGGTCTCATCAGCAACAGAGATGAGACAAACTACAGGAGCGAGGTGAGCCGCCTGGCCGGGTGGTGCAGTGACAACAATCTCTCTCTGAATGTGGAGAAGACGAAGGAGATTGTCGTTGACTTCAGGAGAGTGCACACTCTGCATGCTCCTCTGACCATCAACGGTGCGACCGTGGAGAGAGTGAGCAGCACCAAGTTCCTGGGTGTGCACATCACAGAGGACCTCTCCTGGACCAACAACACTGCAGCACTAGCCAAGAAAGCACAACAGCGTCTCTACTTCCTCCGCAAACTCAGAAGAGCCAGAGCCCCGGCCCCCATCATGTGCACCTTCTACAGAGGCACCATCGAGAGCATTCTGACTAGCTGCATCACTGTGTGGTATGACGCTTGCAACGCGTCCTGCCGCAAGTCCCTTCAACGGATAGTGAGAGCAGCTGAGAAGATCGTTGGTGTCTCTCTCCCCTCCCTCCAGGCCATTATTAGGAGGCCATGATTGACAAGGGCCAGTGGAGGGAATTTGTCCAGGACACCGGGGTTACACCCCTACTCTTTTTACGAGAAGTGACATGGGATTTTTAATGACCACAGAGAGTCAGGACCTCGGTTTAACGTCTCATCCGAAAGACGGTGCTTTTTACAGTATAGTGTCCCCGTCACTATACTGGGGCGTTAGGACCCACACAGACCACAGGGTGAGCACCCCCTGCTGGCCTCACTAACACCTCTTCCAACAGCAACCTAGTTTTCCCAGGAGGTCTCCCATCCAGATACTGACCAGGCTCAACCCTGCTTAGCTTCAGTGGACAACCAGTCTTGGGCTGCAGGGTGATATGGCTGTGGCATCTACAGCACCCGTCTCACCCGCAAAGCCCTCTACATTGCAGGTGATACCACCCACCCGACACACAGCTTCTTCAGTCTGCTGCCATCAGGGAGGAGACTGCGGAGTCTCCAGGCCAGGACCAGCAGACTGAAGGACAGCTTCATCCATCAGGCTGTCAGGAAGCTGAACTCCCTCCCATCCTTGCCCCCCCTCCCCTCTCTTACACCACGCACCACTGAACTCTGACCCCCCCCGCCCCCCACACACCACACCCACCCCCCGCACACACACACACACACACACACTGTGACAAGCACCAGTCACTTTGTACAGCATTGGACTGACCTCATTCAACTACCTCTTCTGACAGTCTGAATAAAGACTGCTCTCTTTTGTCACTTTAATAGAATAGACTTAAGCTCTTTGCACTACACCATTCATATTCTGCACTGTCTGTGTATTTCACTGGTTTGCACTATTTACCATGTGCCTTATGCCACTTTATCTATTTTTTATTATTATTATTATTTCTATTTTAATTTTTTTCTACATGTCCTTATTTGTATATTTGTGCGTTCTACTGTTAGTGTTTAGTGTTATCTGTATGCACCAGGGAGTAAGAGAGTAACGCAATTTCAATTCTCTGTATGTATGTACGGTACATGTGGTAGAATTGACAATAAAGCTGACTTTTGACTGATTTGTCTTTTAATCACACAAAGCAAAACAACGCAGTATTATTTTGACAATTGAGTAATCTGATATTTTTTAGTAATACAAATAGACCTAAGTCTAAAAAGTCAAGAGATTGTCTTATCGAAAAATATTAACACTAATTGAGTGTGTGTGTGTGTGTGTGTGTGTGTGTGTGAGTGTGAGTGTGTGAGTGTGTGTGTGTGTGTGTGTGTGAGAGAGAGTGTGAGAGAGAGTGTGTGAGTGTGTGTGTGTGAGAGAGTGTGTGTGTGTGTGTGTGTGTAAGTGAGTGAGTGTGTGAGTGTGAGAGTGTGAGAAAGAGTGTGTGTGTGTGTGTGTGAGTGTGTGTGTGTGTGTGTGTGTGTGTGTGTGCGCGTGTCGTGTGTGTGTGTGTGTGTGCGTGTCGTGTGTGTGTGTGTGTGTGCGCGTGTGTGTGTGTGTGTTGTGTGTGTGTGTGCGCGTGTCGTGTGTGTGTGCGCGTGTCGTGTTGTGTGTGTGTGAGTGTGCACGTGTCGTGTGTGTGTGTGCGTGTCGTGTGTTGTGTGTGTGCGTGTCGTGTGTGTGTGTGTGTGCCGCGTGTGAGTGTTGTGTGCGTGTGTGTGAGTGTTTGTGAGAGAGTGTGTGTGTGCGTGTGTGTGTGTTGTGTGCGTGTGTGTGTGAGTGTTTGTGAGAGAGTGTGTGTGTGTGTGTGTGTGTGTGTTGTGTGTGTGAACAAACTCGCATATCTGTGGCAGTATAGAAGATCTAAAGCGATCCAAGTCATCTTAAATAACAACGAGTATCCCGACCCTCCTCCCTGTCCTAGTGACATTACAGTTATACAAACTTACTATGACAATAAATGTCTAAATCAGAGGTGTAATGAGGATCTTTCACCCCCACCCTGGTATTTAAATGTGCCGCCACCGAAACCAACTTTTTTCCCTAAAACAACGCATTTCACGCAGCAGGAGGTAGAGACCGTTTTAAAGAACCTTCCTAACAACAAAGCAAGCGGTAAAGATGGCGTGACATACGAGACTTTTAAAAATATGCAGTCATGTCAGATTTTAACAACTGTCTTTAATGTCTGTTTGGAAAATAAGAGAATACCAGACTCGTGGAAGGGAGCATTAATTCATCGTATTCCAAAAAAAGACAACATCCCTGATGATCCATCGACATGGAGGGATATATCCCTTCTTCCCACCATCTATAAGGTGTTCATGAAGTGCATACTGGCCAGAGTTCTTCCGTGGCTGGTGGAGGCTGACATCTTATTCACCAAGCAGAAGGCTTACATCAATAGGCAAGGTATGAATGAACATGTATTCTGCCTTAAAACAGGGATAGATGACTTTAAGCACGAGTCATGTAGACTGTATTCAGTCTTCCTGGACTTTAGAGATGCATTTGGTACTTTATCTCATGATGTCATGATCAGATCATTAGAGGAAATACAGCTACCTCAGCTGTTCATTGACATCGTGAAAGATGTATACAGAGGCTCCTTTATTGAAGTAATCTGTGGAGAACAGCTCACTCATCCAACATCACTTCAGATAGGCATTAAAACTGGCTGCCCATGGAGTGCAATTAATTTCATAATTGCCATTAACCAATGGTTAAAGTGGATGTGTCAATGTGCCCCCCCTGGCGTGATATCTCCTATCCCAGTACAGGGCTATGCAGATGATGTCCTGATGGCCTCCAGAGAAGAGAGCGTAATTAAAAACATGCTGTCCAGAACCGATGTTTTTCTGGAATGGTCAGGTCTGGAGATAAAAGACACAAAATGTGCTGTTCTGTATGAGAGGAGGAGTGGAGGGAACCGGTGGTATCGTTCAAAGTCTGATAAATGTCCAGTGTTTACAGTAGCAACAAAACCCATACGGGTATATTCTCTTCACGAAACATACACTTATCTTGGACATAAAATTAATATTGCAGGAGAATGGAAAGAGCAAGTAAACATCATCTTGTCAGAGTTTACATCTAAGCTGGACCTGATTGATAAATGTCCGCTGCCACTGACTATGAAGCTGGAGGCTATTAGGCAGGTGGCACTGTCTAAAGTACAACATCTGTTCTCCAACGTTCACATCCAACAGAAAGTGCTGAGTGAAATGGATGACAAAACAGTGAGCCTAGTGCGAAAGTGGTTTGGACTTAATACACACAGCACTCGTGATGTTATTTTTCATCCCCAATGGGAAGGAG
>CM049846.1:45000-52500 GCA_027422415.1 Schizothorax lantsangensis
ACACACACACACACACACACACACACACACACACACACACACCATCAGTGTGAGACAGTGCTGGCTAACACACACACACACACACACACACCATCAGTGTGAGACAGTGCTGGCTAACACACACACACACACACACCATCAGTGTGAGACAGTGCTGGCTAACACACACACACACACACACACACCATCAGTGTGAGACAGTGCTGGCTACACACACACACACACACACACACACACACACACACACCATCAGTGTGAGACAGTGCTGGCTAACACACACACACACACACACACACACACACACACCATCAGTGTGAGACAGTGCTGGCTAACACACACACACACACACACACACACACACCATCAGTGTGAGACAGTGCTGGCTAACACACACACACACACACACACACACACACCATCAGTGTGAGACAGTGCTGGCTAACACACACACACACACACACACACACACACACCATCAGTGTGAGACAGTGCTGGCTAACACACACACACACACACACTCTCTCTCTCTCACACTCACACACACACACACACTCCATCAATAACAGGAGCTGATCACTGGAAGGGTTCAGAAGAATGAAGCGCTGTGTTTGTGTGGCTCAGACGCTCGGCGTGTGTTCGGAGGGAATGTGGGATCAGCTGAGAGGACAAACACAGGAAAAGGAAATCACCGTTTCACTGTCCAACAGTAATTAAAGCTCTGCAACACTGACACAACACCTCAACACTCACTGCTAAGCTCACGCTAATGCTAACCCAACATTAGCTATGTTTACATCCAAAGATGCGAGTTTAACTATTTTTTCCCAAATTCAGTTTAATTTTTTCCCAAATTCTGTTTTTTCTCTTTTAATTTTTCTGGACTCCTTTTTAATGGTCAAATTAAATTTAATTAATCATAAAGCATGCCTAATTAATTAAAATCATGAAACTTATACAATTTAACATTAATTTATTAAAAGTGTAACAAAAATGACATGTTTAGGCTCGTATGAAATGTTTTATTTTTTTCTCATCTTATGTTTATTGTTACCAAATTCTGTGTTTTAGCGTCTAATTATTTGAATGCATACAAACAATGTTTATTTATTCTTACAGTAGCTTATGAAATGCCCCCCCCCCTCCTCAGAAATTCTGTGTTGTGTATTTAAATCTTTCTGATTATCAGATGAAGCCATAAAACATTGATTTAATTTATATTTTAATTAATGAAAATTAAACATTTAAATTTTTGGCAAATAAAGGAGATTTACTATTAAAATTAAAATATTTTGTGATTATTTCTTAAAAAATAAAGTGTTATTATTTTTCAACAGTAGTTGTATTACGTACATTCTAGTAAATAATAGTAATATAGCTATTTCTGACACAATGTCTTCAAGTTAAACAGGACTTTTATTTTGACGGGTTGCCGAGTAAAGTTCTGTGTGTATATGATATGACTAGTTTTACTCAAATGAAATGGTAAAATGCTGGTTTTGATCAGTTTTGGAGATATTGTTGATGTATTTATGTCTTCATTGAGACGTCAGACGCTGAAATCACGCGCTCTGTGTATGTAGTAAACAAAACCCTGCTCCATTCACACAGAGACACATGCAGGATTCAGATTTACATCAGATACTAGTCCATATCACCATTTGATTTAAGTGTTGATTAATTCATCCAAACTTTGACAAACTCCGTGACATTAAACTGTAAATACAGTTGTTATGACTGGATTCCGTCCGTGTCCGCGACATCATAGAGCCGTACATTAGTTATGTTTCCATCCAAAGATGTGAGTTTAACTAACGCGCAAAACTGGAATATTGCATAAAACATTTGTGAATAAAGCACCGCTTCCATCCAACGAGTCCAAGAGAACAAAATCATCAGTTCCTGATAAACTGCCACTAAATATCACTCAGAAAAGTAGGAGAAGACACTGAATATAATACATTTCATATATGATAAATGACTTTTTTGACAGATAAATGTCAGAGGCGGACGCTGCTGTTTGTAACGCAGTCGTGTTTAAGACAGTTATACAGACTTTGCTCAGAACGACCAAAACTAGTGTTTCAGATGCTGTGGAACGAGACTGGTTGGGGGTTGTTGATGTGCGTGGAGGACTTTATACAGTAAATGTGTTTCCATCGTAGTTTATGTGCATTTTTTTCTTATCGGATAAAACGTTTATCCTACACAATTGTGTGCAAAAGTTTGCATGTGTTCCTGAGTTTCTACACATTACAGGCCTTTGTAATCATTGTGATGCGTCTGTGGAAGTGCAGCGGAGTCACTGAGAGATGATTAAGCTCCAGAAACCTCAGGATACAAGAGTCACTCAACCTTCCTAAATTTAGCTTGAAGACTTAATGAGTGATAATGAAACTCCCAATATAGAACACAGACTCACACACACACACACACACACACACACACACACACACACTCACTCACTCACACACACACACTCACTCATACACGCACACACACGCACACACACACTCACTCATACACGCACACACACACACACACACACACTCACTCACTCACACACACACACTCACTCATACACACACACTCATGCACACACACTCATACACACACTCACTCATGCACACACACACTCATGCACACACACACTCATGCACACACACACACTCATGCACACACACACTCATGCACACACACACTCATGCACACACACACTCATGCACACACACACACACACACACACTCATACACACACACACACACACACTCATGCACACACACACACACACTCATGCACACACTCTCTCTCTCTCACACACACACTCATGCACACACACACATGCACACACTCACTCATGCACACACACACACACACACTCATGCACACACACACACACACACACACAATAATGAGCAGGAAGCCTGATATTCTGCAGGTTCACACTCACTGTTTAGTGGAGTTACTACAGAAACCCTTCTAAACATAACGTATGAACACAGAGTACGAGTGCAGAAGAGCCGGTACCTGCAGCTGATCTTCATACAGCTTCATTGGTCCAAACTGCACCTCCGTTAACGAGCTCTGAAACGAGAGTCAAGAACAAACACACTCAGTGACCTGATGGACACCACATGATCTGTGGATCACAGAGCTTCTGCAGCACATGATCCCAGCATCCCCCCCCCCGATGATGCTCAGTTACCATGGAGACCATCCCTCCACGGGACAGCATCCCAAAACAGACAGCATGAGAGGGGAATGGAAACACACACTCTAACACACACACACACACACACACACACACACACACATGCACACACAGATGCGCACACAGACGCACACAGACACACACAGACACACACACAGACACACACACAGACTCGCACACAGACACACACACAGACACACACACAGACTCGCACACAGACACACACACAGACACACACACAGACTCGCACACAGACACGCACACAGACTCGCACACAGACTCGCACACAGACGCACACAGACGCGCACACAGATGCGCACACAGACGCACACAGACACGCACACAGACACGCACACAGACTCGCACACAGACACACACACAGACACACACACAGACACACACACAGACACACACACACACAGACTCGCACACAGACACACACACAGACTCGCACACACACACACACACACAGACACACACACAGACACAGATGCGCACACAGACGCACACAGACTCGCACACAGACACGCACACAGACTCGCACACAGACACACACACAGACACACACACAGACACACACACAGACTCACACACACACAGACACACACACACACACAGACACACACACACACACAGACTCACACACACACAGACACACACACACACACAGACACACACACAGACACACACACACACAGACTCGCACACAGACACACACACAGACTCGCACACACACACACACACACAGACACACACACACACACAGATGCGCACACAGACGCACACAGACTCGCACACAGACACGCACACAGACTCGCACACAGACACACACACAGACACACACACAGACACACACACAGACTCGCACACAGACACACACACAGACTCGCACACAGACACACACACAGACTCGCACACAGACACACACACAGACTCACACACACACAGACACACACACACACACAGACACACACACACACACAGACTAGGGCTGTGCGATTTGGGGAAAATATCTAATTGCGATTTTTTTGACATATTGCGATTGCGATTTGATTTGCGATTTTAAATTTGCAAAGTCAAGCTTCAGCTCAATACTGTCAATAATGTGCAGCACAGTATGAGTATCGTTACCCTGCTGAAAACAAAAAACAAAAAAACAATAGAAACCATCACAGAAATTCTTATAGTTTCCATAAAAACCATTACAAAATTCCTTTTTGTTTTGGGCATTATTCCAATAGAATTACTGTTGTTCTATTGGTTGCCATCTGCTAGATTACATCCCACCAATAGAATGCATCAAATACCAGTAGACACCATTATAGTTTACATTAAAAACAATACAATTCCCATTATAACCATTAAATCCATTAGATTTTCTGTTGTGTTTTGGGAGGGGTTCTACCTTGTATTAGTTTTTCCTGCAGGGAAGATTATAATGGCATTACTACTTTTACAGAATTACTGAATTTCACAGGAAAGGTTTGTTTATTTTTTATAAATAAAGAACTGTATTTCTTTAGTCAATTATTAAAGTATTACATGTTACACGGGCTGATTTATTCATTTTTAAGTATTTGGGATTTTAAGAACAAGTGTGAAATGTGCTGACTGTTTAATTTCATCCAAGTGAAATTGGCAAGCAGTTACTTAATTTACATTCGTTTTAAACGTGGAGCCAGGCGCGAGTGGACAGGTTGCGTGCGTGCGTCAGGCCTCCTCCATATTGCCAGATGCGCTCGTGAGAGACGTGTGGAGCAGAACCGGGCGCGAGACCGCGAGTATAAAAGAGCATTATGAGACAGGCTGCGTGTTAACGGCTCGTCCGTGAGACGCGGGAGACTCGCAGCATGGGGCAGAGTATGAGAAGACACGGGCTGTGTGTGCGGTCTTCTGAATTAGCGAACATGCATTATAAACTTATTTCAAATTAATCTGTCGGGGAGATAAAATGTGTAAGATAACGTTCATGTAGCCTACTAATAAAAACATCTAAAAATGTATCTTGTATTCTCCAGTACTGAAAGCAGAACCGATAAGGGAGCTCTTGATATGCGTTGTCTGTCATTTCGAAGCTGAAGTTACATACGTTTTTCTTTAGTTTTAATTTGCCTAACTTTCGATCTGACCCTTTTTAAATGGTGGGCGTTTACGCAGTTGCTAGAGCAGTGCTGATCGGAGAGAACGGAGGTGCGCTCACTCTGTTGGTTAGTAAGAGGCTGGCAGTCATCATATGCTCTGGAACAGAGTAGCTAATATCGCGTCCACATCGCAGGCTTTGCGATTAGCAAATCGTAACGTCTCAAATCGCGATTGCGATTCGATTTCGATTAATCGCACAGCCCTAACACAGACGCACACAAACTGACACATGCATGCACGCACACACACACACACAGACACACAGACACACACACAGACAGAGACACACACACACACACACACAGATGCACACACAGACACACACACAGACAGAGACACAGACAGAGACACACACACACACACGCACACACAGACACACACACAGACACACACACAGACAGACGCACACAGACACACACACAGACAGACGCACACAGACACACACACACACACAGACACACACACAGACAGACGCACACAGACACACACACAGACACACACACAGACACACACAGACACACACACAGACGCACACAGACACACACACAGACACACACACACACAGACACACACACAGACAGACGCACACAGACTCACACACAGACACACACACACACACACACACACACACACAGACACACACACAGACAGACGCACACAGACACACACACAGACAGACGCCCCCAGACACACACACAGACAGACGCACACAGACGCACACACAGACACACACACAGACAGATTTTTTGACATGAAAGACATTATCTAAAAGAACGGCTAATATTACAAAGTACACACAAACTGATCTCTGCTAAATTGACAGTTAAAGAAAGCAACCCAGACACAATCAGTGATCATTTACTGCTTTTTACTAAATGAACACAAAATTCATTAAAATCATATTACTTAAAGGTACACATACAAAAATATGCAAGTTATACAGATCATCCTTCAAAAAGTTGTGATCATTGCAACAACAAAGCGAGTTCTTTGAGGAACAAAGGAACAGATTACTCTCCAAGACTCGCTGCTGATTAATCCTGACATACAGCATCTGATTCATGGCTATCACTGCATTCTCACATTCAATCCCACAATTCAATGCGGCTGTCAATTCAGAAACACTGCAGTGTGTAGCTAGCAGCATGAATAATAAACAGACTGCCACTGCGTTCATGTGATTGGCTTCAATGCTCAACTCTTCATAACACGTTATAAACACAAACCTCTGACTCTCTCCAGAAGACACTCTCCCAGATACACACGCCAGTGTCTGACACAGTCAAGACTCATGAGATCAAAATAGTAGGGATGCACCATATTGGATTTTTGCAGATATTTTTAAACTCATTTTGGCCGATACCGATATATCTTTCAATTATTTTGGCCGATACCGATATGTTTCAACTCATTTTGGCCGATATCTATATATTTCCTTTTGTTTGGAAACAACACAAAGTCTCTCCTGTGCAGAAATGATAAGCAAAATATTTTTAATTTTGGTTAGTTTTTAACAAGAACTTATTTGTTAGAATTAAATGAAAAAATAATGAAGTTTTTTTGACAGCACATTGAAGCTTTGAAAATAACTATAAATAAACTATATATTAATCGTTGCATTTTCCCCCCAGAAAGATGCTGTTGTTTTTTTTTGTTTGTTTTTTTGTTTTTTTCCCGGCCTGTCAGTAACACAGATAACACATGACAGTACGTATGTGTAGCTATGCTATCATCATTCACAGCCTTTTTTTAAAAATTTTTTTTTAAAAAAAATTGTAAATAATTTTTTTAAATTAATTAATTTAATTTTATATACCCTTTTATTTAACCACACTATGACAGACAAGACCGGGGGACAGAGAAAACAAGAGAGAGAAAGAAGAAAGAAAAAAAAAAAAAAAAAAAAAAAAGTTGTGGGGAAAGTCAACAGAGAAGGGGGAGAGAGAGAGAGAAAAAAGGAGAATGGGGGATAGAGAGAGAGAGAGAAAAAAAACAAAAAAAAAAAACAATTTGCTTCGATACCTGCTGACAAAAAGAGAAAACAACAGAAGAAAACAACAGAAGACACAACATCATAGAGACTGCAGCAACAACCAACATCTGTATGAATCACAATAAATTCTAAATGTTAAATGTTATTGAGCAGCAC